>VZTG01004637.1:0-94210 GCA_013397845.1 Melanocharis versteri
CAGCCCTTCCCGCCCCGGTCACTCTGCTCCCCCTCAGCCCTTCCCGCCCCGGTGACCCCGCTCCCCCTCAGCCCTCGGCCGTTTTCCCGCCCCGCCCGCGCGGGCACGGTGACGGCCGCCAGGGGGCGGTGGCGGGGCCGCCATGTCGGGCTCGGCCTGAGGGAAGCGGCTGCGCCGCCGTGGGTCGGTGCTTGCGGCTATGCGATCCCAATGGGAAACCCAGTCAAAAAGGGAAAGTTCTCACGTGCTCCTACACACGAACCAAGCGGTTCGCTTTAGTAATTCTGTACTTGAAATTTATGTAACTTCTTCTTCAAACCGTAAAAGTTGTAGAGCCCTCCCTAGCTGAGAATTCTCTGTAGAGTTTCCCTGTACTGTATTCAGTAAAATGGAAGAGAGCACAGCTATTCAGATGGACACAGGCAGGCCTCAAACAGTGATACAGAGACAAAAAGCAAGATCTTCTTGTGGATAAACATCCACACCCATTGCCAGATGTAGTAGTTAACCCCCATAGTGAAAATAAACAGATTAATGTACTTTTGGAGGCAGGATGGGGACCCCTCTCCACCCCTTCTCACCTCAACAAACAAAACTCAAACCAAAACTCAAAACAACCCCCCCCCCCCCCAAAAAAACAACAAACCAACCAACAACCACTTTTGAAAAAAAATGAAAGGAAAAAAACCCCAGTAAATTTGAAATGGTTAAAAAGTCTCACAATAAAAGAGTAAGAACAAGGTCTGAAACACAGTAAAATTCTTCCATTTTAAATGCTTGTGATGCTGATATTCAAGCAGGGCACCTTTGTAGGCCATGGCTCACCAAACTGGCCAAAATGTGTCATTTTACAAGTCCAGCATACGGAAAAAGAAAAGTTGCCAAAAATCCTAACTGGAAGTCAAAAGAGAAACAATATAGAGAAATGTGCCATGCCATGCTACCACCACCTGGGTCGAATATTAATAAATAGGCTATTTAAGAAGGAAAACCAAACTTCGTCCTCAAAACTAGTTTGAGGAAATCTAGTCATGTTGTAAAGAAAAATCATGGAAAGTATGCTGAACCACCTTTTTCAACATCAAATGCTGCAGGCTCCAAGGATTCAAAATCATGCGTTCTCCCATGATAAGGAAAACCTCAAGCAGAAAGTGGAGCAGGAAAAAGAGCATGACAGCCAGCCAAATATATTGCTCCACAAGTCTGTGATGGCTCCATCAGCTACTGTAGAACAACAGCTGCCTCAAACGAGGAAAGCATTTAAAGAAAACTCATCTCTAACTGACTTGCCAGATTTCACATGGGCAAAAGGAAATGCGCCTGTAAGAATATTTGTCTTTTGACTGCATGAAATGTGAGAATTAGAAAGATAATTGATATCAGAATGTAGAATAAACAAACATTGAAAATAAAATGTAGTAGATACAGTCTGCAGATACTCTTCACCCATATGTCATGTAAATTTTGGCAAAACAGAGGTTTTCCTTCCAGCGATCCATTCTCCTCCACTGCAGATGGATTTCAGGAGAGGACAACTGAATTCCATGAATCTGGGTATGTAGGTAAATCCAGTAATAATGGTGTATTCTATAATCATATCTAAAAATAAAACCACCCCTTGATTGCAGCTAGCTTCATATGGGCTTTTGGGGCATTTTCCCAGAAGATTCTGGGACTTTTGGACAAGAAACAAACATATATGTAACTAATTTATATAGTAGAACTAGTTGGTTTCATCTGGGAATTATGGAGGTTTCCACAGGGACCTGTTTAAACCTAATATTCTTTCCCTCATCCTATCTTGAGTTTATGGGTAGATCTAATTATATTAAATACCAGATGTTATTCTGCTGCCAGGTTATTAGTAGACCACCTCAATTTTCAGTGCTTTCTTTTTTTATAATCTCAAGTCTTTGCTTGTCTGTTACACCTGATTGTTTCACTTCATAGTATGGTTCTTACTCATAGTCCTTTGAGGTCTTTGCTGTAATGTGTACTATTTCTGAATTTTAGTAGTTTTTCCTCATTCATACAGGGCAGGGATGGCCATCATTAGGACAGGTCATTACTGCTAGCTCAGTTGTTTCAGAGGTTTATTAGACAAGCTAATATATTTTCAGAAAGCTACTTAATAGCATTAAAGGCAGGGTGTGTAAGTCACCTACTTTGGTACCTGCCTCTCGTCAAGAGAGGTTCAGAACAATGGTTTTCAAATACTTTCCCATATTTTTACCCATCCTCTAGGTTAAAAGCTACTTTGATAGCACTTGAAGAGAAGGAGAGGGGTAGGGAAAAGAGAGAGGTAAGGTAAAACTCTGTAATTTTAAAAAAAATATTTATTTCTGTTCATGAAGTGGAAGAAACTGTTCTCTCTTCAATGGGTATTGGTTGCATTGAGACTGTTTAAAGTGAGGAATTTATGTATCGGATCAAGTTGATTCTGAGTAGATCACATTTTTTTCTGTGTTCATCCATTCAGTCATTCACAAACTGCTGTGGTCTCAGACCCTGACAGTGAGACACTCAACAGCATTGATCATATATTCAGGATAATGTTAATTAAACCCAAGTTTTCTATTATACAGGTATTTCTTTATCTTACATAGTGCTAAATGCTAGAATAAAGAAAGGTGGCTGCAAAAAAACTACTTGTGTTGCTTTCACAAGTACTTCAAAAGTAACCAGATTATAGATTTGTTTCATTGGCCATGAGATTTTGCAAATGTGTAGGTTTTATAAGCCCCTTTGAAAATACATCACATGGAGCCTAAATTCAAGATACTTGGAAATTTCAAGTCCAAGTTTAGTTCTAATTCACATGCTGATAACACACATCATTGGTATGAGCAAGAGTAAACAAGTGCTCTGAAAAAAACCACAACCCGACTAAAAACTATTGTGCTTAAAACTGTCAGCTTGGAATAGAAAGTCTCTGCAACTTGAGTCTTGAATTCAGATCATGAACCTGAGATTTTGAAAACTAACTGTATGCAAAACCTTCAGATTTTCAGAACAATTGTTTCCAAGATCATCTTTTCAGTGGCAGGTAGTTGAAACCTTAATAATGGGATTATACATCTTCTTTCCTAATATTTATTTTGCATTATTCCTTAATAGAAAGCATCACAGTTAATGAGCAAAATGATATCAAACCTTTCAGCAAATATAATCCAGGGAGTATTTTCAAGTATTTCTGATTATTTTAAGAAGTCACAGTGCCGGTTAGTTGCTGTTGTTTGAAGAGACAGAGTTGTTGACAAGCAGTAGTTCTAAATGCAAAGACTTGTGAGCTTTTTAACTTAAAAAATTTGTATTTCATTTTCTTCTCAATGTCAGTAAAGAAATTGGAACAGTGTTTAGAAATGTTTTTAATTTTTTTTCACAGAAAGAGAGGGCAGCAAAGTAACTCCACTGGAACACATGGTGGTTTGAATAACTTTGTACTGACATTGTTATTAGTATCCAAGTTCATTTTTATAGAGTCCATGGCACTTGTTGCAAGAGAAGCTTGAAAATACTAGCTGTTAAGCTGCCTGAAATTTTCTACAGGTTTTCATAGTAGTAAAATTTATTCAGAGGTCTTTAATTAAAATATGTAGAACTTCATGTGTGTTCCCACTTATTTGACTTGGTTTTTACATGTACTGTTAGTCAAAAGTTACTTGTAGATGCTATCTAATGTATTTGATTTGCAAACAGTCCAAATCTGTAATGGTTAGGGATTAAGAACATGGGGTTCACATGAAAATAGAATCTGCTCCAAGAGTACAAAATTAAGTTATTAGTATTTTTTATCAGAATAATTTTCTAGCTTAGACAACTATTTTCTTACCTAATGATTGGCATAAATATGAATTTTTTCCTGCAGTAACAAGAAGCTTTTAGTATGACTGGACTATAGTGAAAACAGAAGTCCAAGAATTACAGATATAAATGGAGGCAGATGGGGTAAGTTTATTAATCTTAAGTTTCACATGTTAGGTTTAGAAATATAGAGCTCTCTTCACAGCATAATGAGTAGAATCAAGTTTTTCGTTGATACTTTTATGTGGTCATTTAGAATTTTATGTCTCTCAGGCTTGTGTTTCAGTCATTTGGTCTTCAAGGCCTGGTAGCAAAGCTGCTGGCAATACAGCGGTATTCTCAAAGCTGGCTACAGGCCTGCTCAGCTATGGAAGACTCAAAGACTTACATGGAATGTTGTTTATGTTGAAAATTTAAAATATATCCATTCAATATCTATTTATACTTTTTTACCACCGTCATGCTTCCATCAGTAAAGTGGCTTTGGGACAGAACTTTTGCTACAACCTGATGAGAATATCCAGGTTTCTTTTTTAAAAAGCTGCTTTTGTTCAGTTTGAATTGCCTGGTAACAGTATGAGAGATGAGAATTTACTGAATTGTACGGAGAAGACAGCTTTCCATCTGACTTAGAACAGGTAAATTCACTAGGATCCTAGGGAGTTATTAGGTTCTTAGTATGGCTGAGTTGTTCCATGGGAATTTAACTGTGCCTTGCAGAAGAGGCTTTTTTGCCAGCAGCAGTGCCACTGAAGCTTAATGCATGCTGCCTTTTCTTCTATGAAAACAGAATTACGTTATGGTATATTCTGGTGGTGAACAGGGATACAGTATCAATAAAAGTATGTACAGTAACTTTAGATTATTTAATATGACTCTTCAAAATTAACCCGTACCTGCTAGAACTTGAGACTTACTTTGCATAGTGAGACGTCCTCAAATTAACTGCTCAAATAACACAACAATAAACAGAGATGCAAAAGCCCAGATTTGTACTAAGAATGTGAACAGATGCAAGAACAGGAGTCACACTTCCAAGCAGCTTAACTTCTTTGGGAAGCAGGCAGTATTAAAACTGCATGAAAAATGATGCATAGCTAACTTCTGGCAAATATGACAGCATGTCAAGTGAGAAAAATGTCTTTTGAGAGAGAAACATTTATTTACATAAGCAACTAATTTGTGCAGTTTCACATTTCAACTTGGAAGTGGAGGATTTCTCCTTACTAAAATGATTTGGGTCAAAATGAAAAGACAAATAGATGTTTAAGATCACAGACAAAGCCCAGGCCTGAATTCAGAAAGGCATGTGGACTGCAGCAATATGAGCTGCTAATACAGTACAGAGTAAGATTACAGCAGGGACTCTCTTGTTAAGAAAGACTTTGAAAGAGAGAGGTGAGCATTCAGCCATTCTTTATGCACAGTTTTCCTTACAGTCAGAGAGTGAGGCACGCAGCATTTCGTGATGCCAAGAGGAAGTTAATGAATTATAGCCACTTCATGGCATTTCAAGTATACTTGGTCTAACTGTATTCTAACAAAAGCAGCAAATACAAATCACATTTTCCTTCTCTGAAACACTGGAGAGGTATCATCGGTATTTATTCAGAATTCCCAGTCTGTATCATCTTGATTTGTAGCAATACGTCCAAGTTCAGTCCCAACTGCTGTTGAGGGCAGTGCCAAGAACTCTGATCTGTTATTTTGAATAGGAGGTGGTAATAGGGACAGTAGTGAATTCTGTGTTTGTTCCTTTATCTAGAAAGAAAAAAAGTTAAAATAAAGCTGCACATAAAAGTCTCCATAACTTTGCAACTGACTTCATTTAAAGCATGTGAAGTCAGAGCCATGTTCTTGCATGTTACAATACTGAAAGTAACAGGATGAGAGGATTTGCTTTCCCCACTCTATTAGTCTTTCAAGACTAATTAAATCAGCTGTGCTGTGCAGTTCTGCTTTAAATTAAGAATATTAAGCATTTTTTAAAATTAGTTAGGCTGCCTTAAGTTAAATCAACTTCATCAATGGGGAAATGGATTAATCTTATGCTTCCTATATTCTATCAATACCATTTCATTAAAAAAAAGTCTGAAGCAGGCCTGCTCTTACAGGATGCTTTTTGGCTCCAGGAAACCTCATTATTTCATAATCTAGCTCTTTTTGTGGCTTATTTAGGTTACAACTGTGTCATTTAACAAAATGTGGTAAACTCACCTGTTTGAAGAACGTATGCGAAAGCAAACTGCTTGCTGATGGCCTGAATCATAAAATGAACAATATAATTATGTTTTGGAAAGTAAAATACTGCATTTGGATAATGGGCCAGACTGACAAATAAATTTAAGCCCTGTGTTTTTTCCTCCACAGGATAAATGTGAAGAATGAGAAAAGCAGCACATAATTCCTACATTCTATGCCTCAATTTGTAGTGAAAGCACTACTGAAGAAATCTATTTTTAAAGGCTTTTTCATGTTTCTGTTTAACAAGGAATTTAATGCCTCATTCAAAAGAGACATAGAACTGAAAACATGTATTTCAGATTTCTGGGGTTTTTTTCATGGACAAAGTACATGTTTGAAAGTTAATTTTACTTGTTACAAAGCACATTCACATTACAAGAAATTCAGGGGTCAGCTGACTTTAAAAGTTTGATTCCTTTATCAGACAAGGTAATTCTTAAATTACAAATGTAAGTGTATTGTTTTACATAGTACATCTGGTCTGAAATTCTGACTTTAACAGCATTCAACTGATTACTGTATCCTAAACTGGGCTATACTTGATCTAAGATTGAAGTGACAAAAAAATTACTTTTCACCAGAACATTACCTTTTCTCAGGGTCCTGTTGCAAGCAAAGTTCTACCAAATTGTGGAAAGCAGGTGAAAATGTTTTGGGAAAGGGCATTTGTAGTCTTTCACTGGTCATTGTGCGTGTCATGCTCTCACCAATTCCAGAATCAACACCTGATCGGGAATTCTTCATCCTGGATTCCCCTCGGGGAAAGGTATTTATATCCCAAGGACAGTAGGTGGGACCTTTCAGCTTTTGCAGCAGCATCTAGTAGGAAGGAATAGCAGTATGAGAGTTCAACAGCTCTCTAGACCTATTCAGGGTAAGCTGTGAAACTCCAGGGGTGGAAGGATTATTTGTTTTAGAAAGAAGCACGCATATCTGAGGTAACAAAAAGCAGCCACTCTTTCAGCAGTAATAGCACTGGTTTCTCTGAGTAAAACAAAACAAAATGCTCAGCATGTTTTTAACTAGAGATAAAGTTTAGCACCGTACCGTACCTGAGTGCGAGGCATATCTTGAAATGGAACGTGTCCATTGGCTAATTCACATGCTGTAATTCCCACACTGTAAATGTCAGACTTCATGTTATAGCCAGACAAATCCTGTGAGAGAAAGAAAACACTACTGATCACTGAGGCCATGGAGCAGTGCCGACAAGAATACAAGTGCCTGCTTCAAAACAAGATTCTAATACCCCATAACCTACACAGTATTGAAGCAATTAAATTGTGAAACCTCAGACTTTTTTCAGAAATCTGATGGCTGTACTGGACACAAGTTTCAGGATTTGCAGTAGCTTCCAGGAGGTTTGGGTAAAGAGATTTAGTACAGCATCACCTTACCAACAGCTTTAGAACTGGTTATCTCTAGAAGAATTAAAAATTCAGTACATATATGTACTTTTAAAAGTTGCAGTTCAACATCTTTCATTGCAATTCTACAAGCAGACTTAAATTGGAAATTGAGTACTGCCATTAACTTTGAATAGGAAAAATTGTGTAATTTATACTAACCTGTCTCAGTAGTTCAGGACTCAGCCAAGGAAGCACGGATGTACTAAACTGGGGGAAATCATACACCACCTTTGACTTCTGTCCATTGTTAACTAAACTGTAGAGGTTGTTTAGGCCAGAGAGAGAAACCAGCCCATCCTCTGAAATCAGAATGTGGCTAGCTTTAATATTCCTGTAACATAAAGTGGTACACTTTAGTTATAAGAATTACTCAAAGCACTACTAGAACAGAAAGGCTTTCATATTTCATTGACTTATAGTGAGATGCTAGCGTGGAGTTCATCTCTCTATTAAGAGAGATGATCAGGAAAAAAATGCCAGATATTGGAGAAGGGCCCTTGTTCCCTGCAAGGGGTATATAAAGTAAGGAAGCCCTTTCTATAACTCTGATTTTCTTCTGCTTCAAAGAGACAGTGCCAGGCAGATGTATAATCCCTGTAACAACTGGCTTGAAGAAATGTATAAATACATTTCCTGTTAAGATTTGACAAACTTGGTTCTGCTGTATTATTGAAAAAATCCTTACTTGTGCACTGTCTGAAATAAGAAGGTATATGGGAAAAGAAGGAGACAATACTTAAGGTGAGATGCTATAATCTGGTTCTTACCTATTGACATTCTCCTACCTGTGAATATATCCATTCTGGTGCATGTAATTTAATCCTCTGATTGCACCAAACAGAATGTTCCCTATCAAAGCTTCACTCATTCCTTCAGGAAAGTAAGTCTTCAGCAGGTGTCTAGCTGAACCTGGAAGTGAAAAAAACCTAGCTAGGCCTAATAAGTCTTGTTAAATTACTTGTCTATACTTTGCTGCTCTTGATGAATTTATACAGTGTTCTCATCTTTGTATTGACTCTGGTGCACCACAGACAGTTATTACGTGGATACAACTGATGCATCCATCAGGCAAAGACTACACCCATGTCATGCTTCTGTTAACTGGAAGTCTATGCCCAACCTGTATTCAATGTAGATAGGTCTTCTATTAGCAGAAGTTGTATAAAGTCAAATACATCTCCCAGTTACCATTCCTCGCATGGTGGGTGCTAGGACTAAGTGGAATTTAATGCTGTTAAAATACCAGTTTTCACTGGGGAGGAAATCTTCTCTAAACAAATGGTTTGGGAGAGTTTGTTTTTTTCTACAAGACAGGAGATGATTAAAGAGAAACCTCACATGGACCATGAGGTCCAACTTGTATCAGCCCTTTTTCCTATTCCAAAATTGCAGTTAACAGTTCTTACCATAGGCCATGAATGGGGAGATGACCCAAAGCCAGCTTCCAGCTGTAAACACTGTCCAAAATGTCATTATGTTGGGATGCTGGAAAAAGTGTGATAAAACCACCTCATTCTATGGAATTAAATGAAAGTGGATATGTTAACCACAAGACAACCAGTCCTACTGAGAGCATTAACTACATCAGTAATCAGTAAATAGAACTGTTTCCTTGCATTTATACAAGATTGCAGGTGATGTGCCCAGCCTGCAACATAAATGTTAATAGCTTACTCATAATTGCATTTGTCTGAAGTAAATCTAGTTTGTTCATAGTCCAAACTTTTGGTGTTAAATAAGAGTACAGAACATCTTTCAAATAAGTTGTACAATTACAGAAGTATTTCTAAAGCAATTGTCAGCTGCTGTCTTCAGAAAGCAACTCTCAAATTTACACATGCATTGTGTTTATTATATTCTACTCCTTTGGAGGGAAACACTTGACTGAAATGACCCAGTGCATAAAAAGGCTACCTCTGTTCAGTAATCTCATATGTATTCCTCACTATCTTCATCAGGCTTTGTGCAGAAACGCTGTTCCTTTACCTGCAAGGCTTTCAAGTGCTCTTCAGAGCAATTTTCAAGGTCTGTGATCCTTACAGCAACTTGCCTGTCTGTAGGTGTATGCCGTGCAAGGTAGACTGAAGTTAAGTTGTTGAACCTCCTTCCTGAAACCAGAAATGGCTACCTTAACATTGGAAAGCATAATAATCCATCACATGGTTTCCTTCATATTTAAAGATCATTTTCCAGTTTTAAAATGATAGTTGATAGTAGTGTGTCCTTTTCTTTCAGAATGTCAAGACCTTAAGTAATTGCAGCAAAATATATGCAGCAATTAGTTGAAGCACAGCTCTGCTATTTTGAGAACAACTAAAGTGTTTGAACATATGTCAGCATCAATTATATATCTAAATGAACAACACTTAGCATGCATATTCACATAAACCTATGTAGGCATAGTAGGATCTAAGGCAGCCATCCTTAGAACAGTCAACTCGTGTAGCCAAATTACAAGACACGATGTTACTTAAGGCTGTATTTATTGTCACATACCACAGATTTTGAAAACTGACATGTACATGCACAAACATCAAGAGACAATTTCAGGTAATTGTTGATTTGTCTTAGATCTTGAAATAAGCAATTACTAAAATAAGAGCAATGCTCTGCACTTTTCTCAACTAAGGAGACACAAGAACAGTCCTACATTTTCCAAACTTAATATTTACTGCAGTTAGCAATAAAATATTGATAGCAGGAAAAATAAATATTTTAAGGTCCATTTATGTTACCTATTTCCAGCTGGAGTTCATAATGAGAAACATTAGAAGAGCAAAATACCATTTCATTCTTTCCTGTAGATGGGGGAATCCAGGCTAGATCAGAATCAGCCTAACAGAGAGAAGAAACAGTTCTCAAAATGACTATGTAATTTTTAATCGTTTATATTTTTTAAATTAATGCAAAAATATTATTAGTGCTAAAATCCAGTACTCAGAAAAGAACATTCAAGCTGGTACTTTTACCGTTACTTAGACTTAGTTTTATAAGTTACAGGTTTTGTGTGTGTGTGTTTGTTTGGCACAAGATTAACACTTAGATACCTATAATCTTCTTCCAAAGTGGAAGCCCCAAAGTACTCTTTATTTTTATTGTCAACATTTTAAGAAATACTCCCTAATGAGGCTATTTTTAATATGTACCAGCTTTATATTTAACCATGGGAGTTAAAGTTTCTATTCTCACCAGGCATTCATGGATGCTGCTCTGAGATAGCTCTTCTGGTCTGATTGATTCAACTGGTGTACGAAGAATACAGGAGCAGTCCTTGAGAACAGAAACAAGTGAATGTTGGTGGAGTTGCTGCAATTTATTAAATATGGCAGTGCAAAAATGTAAAAAAGTAGGCCTTATAAGCAGCAGTTCAGAAAGTCTTCTGCTACAAGTCAGTCAATCAAGGGGTTAAGAAACAGCATAAAGCGCATACATGGCAGACCTAGAGAGAAGAGACACTAAAGTCTCCTTCATCAAAAGCTGACACAACCAAGTTCAAACATTTCAGCACTGTGAAAATCCCCTCAAGCAAGACATTTCACCAGGGCTTTTCATATTAAGGTACAATGGCCAAAATTTTTGAAGACAAACTTACCAAACAAGACATGGAACCGCTTTAGATCAGGAGAAAAGTCATACACACCCATTTATCCTAGAAAAAAAAAGTAAGCAAGTAAGATGATGCATAAACCTGTGATAAACTTAAATCTCCTTAATCAGAACTGTGAGCCATTCCTGTCAGCTATCACACACAAAACCCCAGAACTCCAGCTCAGGAAAAGTCTGCTTCTATTTAAGTAGCATATCAATTTCAAACTCTACACTGAGGACTACATGTCAACTCAAGTGTTCCTTTTTAATTTATGTGTTTAGAAATTTTATTGCCACTTCTGGAACAACAATTTAATTGCAAGTTAACTGCACAAGTGCAAAAAGTAAAAAGAATGAACTCATGAATCCTTGGCAGTTTGTAGGAAAAGAAATCATTGTCTGTTGTTTAAAAGAAGCACAGCTGTGCTAGGCAGATCTTGGCTTGGCTGTGTGCAGCTGAACTAGCTCACAAAAAAAAGCAAGGCAGAAGCAATTGCACTTTACATTTCACAAGTGAGAGAGGAAATACTATTGTAAGGGATTTCAGTTAAAAAAAAAATAAAAAGAGAAGCAACACCCTCACAGATCAGGGTAGCCTCTCTGAAAGTCCTCTAGCAGACCTACTTTATGTCTGATGCTTTGAAAGCTTAGGCAGTGGGAGAGATGTCTAATAAGCGTATCAAAGCTTCTCTAAGTACAGAATGGGACTAACTATTCTACTTTAGCTATAAGCAAGTCTTCAACAGTAGAATCATTAAGGTTGATCACAGAGTCAAAGATCACAGAGTCCCACCATTAACCTAACACTGCCAGGCCCACCGTTAAACCATGTCCCTAAGCACCACATCTACATGTTTTCTGAACACTACCAGGGACAGTAACTCCACCACTTCTCTGGGCAGCCTGTTCCAATACTTGACAACCCTTTCAGTGAAGAAAATTTCCCTAAGATCCAACCTAAACCTCTTTTGGTGCAAGTTGAGGCCAGTTACTGTCATCCTGTTGCTTGTTACATGGGAGAAGAGGCCAACTCCCACCTCACTATAACCTCCTTTCAGATAATTGTAGAGCAAGAAGATCTCCCTGAGCCTCCTCTTCTCCGGGCTACACTCCTTGTAATACTTGTGCTCCAGACCCTTCACCAGCTCTGCTGCCCTTCTCTGAACACCCTCCTGTGCCTCAATGTCTTTCTTCTTGTGCAAACTGAACACAGTACTTGAGATGCGAACTGGCCTCACCAGTGAGTACAGAGGGGCAATTGCTTCCCAGGTCCTGCTGGCCGCACTATTGCTGATACAAACCAGGATGGCTCATGTTCAGCCAGCTGTCAAACAGCAACCCCAGGTCCTTTTCTGATAGCTTTCCAGCTACCATGACGAATCCTACTTGGTGGCTCATAAAAAGTCAGCTACAGGAGGTAGTTCCATGTTAATATGCAATTTTTGTATGAAAGTTGACTTGTAAAAGCTGAAGTACAATACCAGAAACTGATAATTTTGTTTATTAAGGAGCTAAGCTTGACCATATCCTGCACTTAAATGATACATGCTACTTAATCAAGGGAACACTTTTGAAAAGCTAACAAGCCCCCACCACCCCATTCACTGCCAAATATCCAAGCCATTCCTAAATATTTTTACCCTGAAGATCTGCTTGGAGTAAAGAAATACTGTAATTCCTTATTAGAAATACCAAATGAAGACAAAAGTCAATCCCTAGCAGGTACTGGGCACCTTCAGAGGATCAGCACTTGAGTTAAACAACTTCACTGAGGAAGTCTGTAGCAGAGTAGGGAAAAAAAAAAGAATGCAGGTGCTTCAAGATACTGCCCAGCACTGTAATAGCTACAGCATCCTTCTCTTGCCTGGAAAGAAGATGCCTAATTCTGCTATACAAGACCATTTATTCTGCTGCTTGCAATATGAAACCACAAAAGCTAAGCTGAAGAATAAAGTCTTAGTAATTATGATATAACAAAGTCAAATTATTGTAGACTTAGTTCAAAGATGTATAGCCAGCCAACAGAAAAATCCGTGATGCACATTTATTCAAATAACACTACAATTTAAAGATTTTTATTTTTTTTCTTCTGTAGCTTGACATTGTTTCCATTTTTCCATACGGCTTTGGATCATGTCCCCACATAAACCTTTTCCCTGTCCCCACATTTTTCCTTCTGTATCACAGACTTTTTTTTTTTTCCTGTAGGTAGTNTCACTGGCGGCGGCCCGCCGGGGGCTGTAGTTCTGGGCGGGAGCCGAGCGGAAGCCATCGGGGCCCTTCCTCAGCCGCCGCTGTGTTGCATGCGGGGCTGCGGCGGGAAGGAGCGGCGCCGGAGGCAGCGCAGCGTGGGGCGGGTAAGCGAGCGCTCGGCGCCGACCCGGCGCTGCTCCGCCGCCTCACGGGCGGGCGGCGCGCTCTGTGCCTCACANCATAAACCTTTTCCCTGCCCCCACATTTTTCCTTCTGTATCACAGTCTTTTTTTTTTTTTCCTGTAGGTAGTGACAGTGTTGTACAGGTAAAATGATACATTCATCGCAGTTTGGCCAAAGCTTCAGCCAGCGAACAGTGCAGGGAGGAAAAAACCACTGAAGCCTGTGCCTGTGAGCTATGGGAGCGTGGAGGCTCCGGAGCCGAAGCCCCGGTGCCGGGAACGCGCGTAACTGGGTTCTGCTGACGCTGAGCTGCAGCTCCTACTTCAGCGTTCGCAGTGACTGAGGCAGCTCTCGGTCGTGTATCTCGAGTGAAATGATCCGTCCGTGACAAAGCACCGGAACGTGCGGAAGGACGCCCGGCAGGCTCCCCGCAGTTCCTCACTCCGTTAAGTTCGTACCTCGCCTTCCTCGCTGGGCCCCTGCCTCCCTCCGGCCTCCCGCGGCGGCCGGGACAGGGCTCCGCTCCCCGCAGCCGCCTCCAGAGCTCGGTGTGCGCCGCTCCCTCTCCCCGGCCCGCCCGGCTTGCCCCGCAGCGGGGCAGAGGGCGCGNGAGCGGCGCCGGAGGCAGCGCAGCGTGGGGCGGGTAAGCGAGCGCTCGGCGCCGACCCGGCGCTGCTCCGCCGCCTCACGGGCGGGCGGCGCGCTCTGTGCCTCACACCCCTTCAGGGGTTAACCCTCCCTCCTCTCGCCCCCGGGGCCGTTCCCCGCCGGGCCGCGGCACCACCCGGGCCGGAAGGTACGGCGGGCCGCGCCGGGCGTGCGGCGGCTTCCCTGCGGCTGGTTGGGGTCGGAGCGCGGGGCCCGAGCGTGAGGCGGTGTCCGGGGCTGGCCCCGCGGTCCCGGGCGGAGAAGGAATTCCGGCGCCTGTCCGGGTTGGCAGCTGACAGGACTCTTTGGCGGTGGTGATGCTCTAACGTAGCGTAGCGCTGTGTTGGGCTCCGTCCATTCAGTGTAAGCGGGGGCTGCGGGGGCGGCGGTGCCCGCAGGCGCCGCCCGGGGTGACCTTCAGCGGCCCGGGGTGCCCGTCACCGCGAACGGGAGACAGCCCTCGGTGACATCTTCGTTGTTGTCCTGCTTGTGTATGGAAGGCAAGGAGATTTTGGCTTTTAGCAACTTCTTAATCACATTGTTACATTTTTATCAGCTGATTAACCTAGAGTACGAATATCTGTCAGCACATGTCATTTACTCTGTCGACCATCCTAGTGGAGAAATGTGTGTGGAGTGGCATGCTCGTATTTTTATTTTTTTATTGCAATCTTCAGCTGTTGCATAGGTGCCTGTTTTTTGGTTGTGTTTCACAGTTACTCTTGACTGATTGTGACAGTCTGACACAGATATTTGATATACTAAAAAATAACTTAAAGCAACATTACAAGGCTGCAGTCGATTTTAGGTTTGTTTTCAGATACTTGTTTTCTTTCAAAAGATGTAGTTCTTAGTAAAAATAGGCAGAACTTCTTTTTTATTACACTTCTGACATTGAAGCCAAATTGAAAACAATTATTTTCCAATACCTCACCTGAAATTTTTCAACTCTGTAGTGGCAGTGTGATTATTAGAGCTGTATCTGTTTATCGAATTTCTGTTATGAGTATCTGAAAATGTAGTTTGAAGAGCGTTGGAAAACCACAGACTTTCCTGAGGATGGTTTGCCTCTAATAGTGGGCTTCCGGAATTAATACTGTGCAGTAGGAGTGCTGTCTTTCTGGAATGATAATCGTGATTTGTTGATTAGTTTTCAAAGAAGACACAAATAGAGCATTTTCACAGAGATGGCTACAGAAAAGAAGACATGCTTTTATCTGATATTTTGGTGATTTGAGTCATGTAGATCAGTTTGGTTAATTCTAATAAATACAGAATTGTAACTTAAAATGCTGAGCACTGGCTGGGGTATAGGTCAAGGAACTGAAACTGCTTTTTTGGGTGAATTCAGCCATGCATCAACTGCAAGTGTTAGTGATTTCAGTTACATGTTATTCAACTTCTGTTCAAGTATACTTTATAGAAAACAAACTTGAGTTTTAAAAGAAGCTGATAACAAGCTTTATAACGAAATATTAGCAGAGAACTTAGTAGAATGAGGCATTAGCCAAATGCCTCAGGAGCATTTGTTGTATCTTATACCCTAGCTAACAAATAGGCAATTCATGATAGTTCTTGATTCCTTTGAGATCATAACATTACTATATGTGTGTATATATATATATATATTTTTATAATTCCTTCTGAAATAAGAAAACTTGCAAGAAGGGATGTATACAGATAGTAATGTTTTGATCATGCACTTACAGAAAAGATTTAGGAATTAATAAAACATAGTATGTGTCTTTAATGTAGGTAAGACTCATAGTTTCAGATTGTTAGATTTCAGTTAGGCATTTGCTGTTTTTACATTGTACTAAGGGTGGTATAGACAACCTCCAAACGTGTAGGACTTAAATAAATCTTAACTATCAAACTGTGGTATTCAACAATATGCGTGTATACATGTACATAGAGTGTATCTACAGGTACTTAAAAGGTAGTTTTGCCACTTTGGAGAATATGAGCTATTACAAATGACTGACAAGGAGAGTAAGTGAGCCTGGCTTGGTGTACCTGTAGATAAAATAGGATGAGGGAATGTTGTGGCCAGCTTCATGATCCCCTTGCAATTCATCATTCTCCAAGAGGTGTTCTCCAGCTTCCCCTCTGAACCCTTACCCCCATCCCAAAATAAAAACAATCCAGAAGATGGCAGGGTGGGGGGGTGTATTTTGTTTGTTTTCTTACAGTTTCTTCTTTGCCATTCTATTTATGGTCGAAGGTCTGTTACAGGTTTGTTTATGATTATTACAGTTGTTTTTAGGATTCTGATGGCATATTCTTTTAAATATTTTTTTCCTTATGTGAGAGAAACACAAGCACTAAATAGATTTCTGGAGGGATAGTATTGGCTGAAAATAACAGGTGTTAGGCACACAGCAAACATTAATTGTGATAGGCAAAGTTTATGTTCACAGAGATTTGTTTTTCAGTAGATAATCCTTTGTCCTTCATCTCCTACTGGATAGTGTTGAAGGATTTGGCCTCTGCTTCTGAGCACTAGTCCCAGGAATGTTTTGGCAGCAATTCAGTGTGGTCATGTTTGCTATAAGAATAGAACTGTTTCATTAACCTTGAAATGCAGAATATGTTGATTGTTATTAGCTGGCTTGACAGCATTCCAGTTTTAGCAATGGAAAAAGTACTGTGTTAATGACTTGATACAATTTTTTAAATTGCATACTTACATGGCAGTAAAATTTGGCATCTGAGAATAATACACTCATTTACTTGGCTTGCTTTTGGAAAATGGATGTTGTCTTCTCTCTTAATCAAGTTAGAATCTTCTTTGTTGTCAAAATTTTGTTTGTGTTACTTGTGGCCTAATGTCTTACATCCTGGAATTGTACAGAGGAGCAGACCTAGTTTAGTCTTTCCAAGTACTTTTGAGGAGTCAGCTGCTCTCAACAAATGAAAAATAGCAGGAATAACAGCATATTTATGTTTAAGTTTGGATATTGTCAATTTAGATGCCAATATTTTGCATACGTTTTTAACTTTTTGTGCACAGAGAAATAATATGTACATTTGTCTGTGGTTTCCAGTTGTAAAGCAACTCTCTCACCTTTCTCATAAATCAGATTTGAATTAGAGTTCTTTAGTGGTAGAATGTCTTTAGAATTACGTTCTATCTTGAGGTGCCCCAACTCTTTCTGCATCCATCTTGAATTGCTCAAAGTGGTAGTTACAGAGACAAGAACAATTTTTAATTCTTTATAACTATTTTATCTTTTTCTGAGACTTTAGTCAGTATTGCTTTTTCAAGTTAATCTTCACTAGGGTCTTTTGATTCACTGAAGGAAAAATTTATAAAATCTCTTTAGAGCAACTTGGATTCTCTAGGGCAGATACAGGTCTAGGAATAGTTCCCACTTCTACAAGAAGTGTGCTGTATGTACCCCAGGTTTTAGCTCACTGTTTGGAGCCAAATGATAGCCGAAATGTGAGACACACATTGGGGAGTAAAATTTAATCTAGAGAGTACAGAAATTCTAAGACTGAGATAGGTATGTATGTATATAAAATGTTGTCTGATACTTCCATCTCTCTTGAACCTTCCTTGAAGAAAGCTTTCTGAGAGCACCACCCCTGCATATGGGCTGTCCTCCAGTATTTGAATTTCCCTTGCTTTTTCCATGTTCGGTTAACCTATCAGTAAAAGATGCAAACATCAATGGGAGATTGGCCTATGAGAGAGTAGGGGGACAAAACGAACAAAATGTAGGTCAGTGTAGAATGAATATAGTAAATTGACAGTGGAAATAATCTTTGTAAATAAAGATTAAAATCAATACCTGAGAAAGTTTTCTGGCTTCTCTTTTGGACATGTCTTTCTGCATGATTTAATAATTTTAATTTCTAGTCCATCTTTTTATAGCATGGTCATATATTTTAAAGCCACGTTGTAAATTTTATAGGTTTTATTGAAATGTATTTAATTATAGTTGCAATTTGCAGGAGCAATCTGCAGTTAGGAAATTGTTTTATAGCTGCAGTGTAGAAGGGTCATGGAGTCACTTTCAGGGTGGAACTGCCCAGTGCTTGAATTTCTGCAGAAGTTGCCCTGGTACAGGAGACTAAAGGTATGAGGAGCATTGGAAATGGAAGCATTAACTTTTATGATGTTTGCTTATCTAGTAAACTTCTTAAAGGTTTTACAAATGAGTTTGCCCTTTCAATTCAATAGCTTGGTGTTGGCCTGGTGCTCTAGAAAACATTTAGCCAAATCACTTTTTTTTTTTTTTTCCGCCTCTTTGGCTGAACTGAGATTGACCTGCAACAAATAGTGTTTCTGCTTTGCACTTAGGAGAGAGATTAAACCCGATCTTGAGAAGTAGCAGCATTCATGTTTACATTTTTAAAACTCAAAGGAAAAGGATTTAGTCAGAGTTGTGAAGAAACTGTCCTATGCTGCTGAACTTTGTCTGGTTGTATAGTGACTCTTTTTATTACAAAATAAAGTCATTTGCATGTGTGGATCTACAGCAGTCTTCTTAAATGTCTTTTATTATGCTGTATTAAGTTGTTTTAAAGAAGGGCATATGTATAGTTCATGCTTTTCAGCAATCCATTTAGAAAACAGCCTCTAGAAAAAACATTTTTAAAAAGTGCTAGAAGCATCTGTACATTCAGATAGCAAATGTTTCTGAAATCTCAAGTTTTTCTTTTTTATTAAGTGTTTAATATGGATGATAATTACAACAGATAAGCAGAGTACATACATAAAGAAATGAATGAGAAAACAAGAAGATACTGCTCACAAGTATGAGCTGACCTTAATGGAAGAAAGTTCTTTTTTGATCTCCTGCCAAAGTGTACAAGCAGATGAACTGGCAGGCTCCAGGCTTGCTTTAAAAAGCTCCTGCACTGTCCATTTTAATCTTGTCAAATGAGAGGTTGCTACAAACAGCAAAACAAACCTCTGATTGTGCTTGGTGATTGGAGATCTTGGGGAAACTGTTAAGAGCAAATTTTAAATCAATGCAGGATTTTAAGAGAATTTTATGTTAACCGAATGCCAGAGGAGGGAAAAGGAAACTTGTCTTCTCTTTATTTTTATACCTTTCTGTCATCTAGAACTACTGTTTCATATGGAAGGTGATTAATCAGTCTTGGCAAGAGAAAAGCAGTATTTTTACTTTATTAAACTGTTCTGATAGCTTATCTGAATTAGTCATGGTAGTTTCATTTTCTGGTTTACACGGAGTCCCTGCTGAAGAGAAAACACAAATTTTATCATGATCCACAAAGGAAATTTCTCATAGGCCCAATTTTTAATTAACAGACTCCTAAAGGAAAAGAGACTAAAGCAAAGAGTTGTATAAAACTTAAATTTTTTTAACAATAGAAATGTTAAGGAGTGTTTTTAAAATCCTGTCTTTAGAATCCATCACTTTAAATAAATGTAGCGGCCTGAAGAAAACCTCTGTTTATTTGGAGCTGCTGTCTGTTAGCATAAAAAGGAAATGCCTCATTTCAGTGAATGACCTGAATACGCTAGATATTATGTGAAAGAAGAGGGATAGTACAGACAAAGAGATACTGGACAAAGTCCATGTTTAAGGTGAGATGTCTGCAGGGAGAAAATATATTTTAATGCTACCTTTTACAGGTACTGTGTAAACTGGAAATAAAATGCTTGTTTGCCTTTTTTTAAATTAATTGTAGTACAGAGGGGAAATTCAGACTGAACGAGACAAAGTCACACCAATTTACCTATCTCCCTTGAAAGAGTGAAATCTGTTAAACTTTGGCGTTCTCTTTGGTTTATTTTTAGGTGATGGGTGAGCTGAGAAGCTGGTGAAGCTTACATGAAATACTTCTACTGATCAGTAGCAGCCCAGATGAAATAGGCATGTCCTAAGATGGCAGTAGATCTGGAGTGTGAAGCAGCCTACAGAAGTGAGTTGATCTGTGAGTCTCTGTGGCTTGATGGCTCTCACTTACTCTGTCCCTAAATCAAAGCCATTTTTTTACCAAAGCAATAAAGGAATGGTGCACAGCTTGATTACAGAATGCTCTTTCCAAGGAAGTGAACTGTGAAGGAAGGACTCATGAGTTTTGATCCCAGGGGCTTGGAGAGCGTCCCTGGTAAGTTGGAGAATTACTGTTATGAATCTTGAATGTGTCTAACATGCCATAAAGCACCAACCTGAAGACAACCTTATGTTTCACATTCTTTGTATTGCTTATGTGATAAATGCAGAGGAGCAAAAACAGTGAGTCCATGGAACTCACTTGTGAAGTCAGCATGCACTGTAAGATACTGTTTGTAAAATTCTCACTGTCAATAGTCAACATTGGTGTTTTTTCCATTGAAAGATATTGCAGATAGTCTTCATCTTGAGTGGAAATGTTGCAAAGATAATCATTGATAAACCGTTGATATTTTAGCAATTTAGTATTAGTGTTTCTTTTTTTTTTGCAATAATTGTGAAGATATTAAGGGACACACACACCCCACAACACAGAAAGAGCTAAACTTCAATTGCAGGGGTTTTAGTATCATGTTTCTCAGAGTGCGATTCCATAAGGATGATAATGGAATTTTATACTTGTTCCCTGATTTCAGAGCAGTATTCAGTTGATTTTACTTAAGATTGTTTACATCTATGTTCATTATCAAACCAATGCATAAAACAGAAGAACAAGAAAAATGCCTACAGAAAAGGGAAATGTAATAACTATGCAAAAGTCAATGAAACTTTAGCAAATCAATAGCTGGTAAAATGTAGGTTTGTGTTTTAGCTCAATGAAGAGGAAAAGATAGAAATTGGAACTCATAACATACATTATATTCAGAAGGTTGGAGGAACACAGAGTATACCAGCTTTTCAGGAAGTTGTGGGGTCAGCTGGGGATGAGGAACTCACGAGTATTGCAGTGTAAATCAAGTATTGATTCAGTAAGTATTCTGGTATTTTGTCTGGTACAGAATAATTGTTTTCAAATCTACCAAAGATTTGTAAGTATTTTATAGTACATAAAATGTATAGTACTATAGCAACACTATTAAATTTTACATATATTTAATAATGTACTATTACTGACATTTACTCTCCTTCAGATGGCTGCTCCAATGAGGACCTTCCTGAGGTGGAGTTGGTGAGCATGCTGGAAGAACAGTTGCCAGATTACAAGTTACGAGTAGACTCTCTGTACCTGTATGAAAACCCAGACTGGATTCAGCCCGCAGCTTGCCATGGCCGGCTGCCGGAGATCGCTTCTCCTGCTCGTGAGGAGGACTCCTTCCGTTACATGAGTGAGTCGGTATTTATTTCCCCAAATATTGAAGATAAAAATCTAGGTGCACAGTTAATATTAATATTAGGAAATGGTCAAATCTGGAAAACTTTGGACAGGTGGAAGAAAAGGCTGAGTTCAGGGAAAGTGTTCCTGGTTCAGGACTGCGATTCTAATGGCTGACTTAGGATTTCCCAGGACTGCCTGATCAGCAGATTACACACTGAAGTAAGAGTGGGAACATGTGATAGTGAAAAAGAGGCAGGAACCTACGATTGTGGTAGAAGAGATGTAATACAAGAGGTCTGAGTGTGCAGCAGCTCTGTTTCCAGGAATGTTAATGGTGCTGTGGTTGATTTGATGATATTTCCCTGATATTTTGTGTCAGCATTGTTTGTGAAGTGCTGTCAGTGGTTTCTTCTGGAGATAGAAAAGGAATGAATGGCAGACAGGTGGGTACTAGATCAGTGTTGGTCACTGCCTTTCAGTTCCCAAAATACTAAGTAACTTATTCCTAAACCTGTCAAATCATAAAGAAGAAAATTGACAGCTTCAGTCACATGAAGGAAACTTTAATACATTGAAAAGCAAATGTATAGAAAGTTGCCAGAAGAAATGAACACTTACTTGCCTGTAGTTTTTAAGTGTTTTCATATGAGGAGAATGCATTGTCATCACTTCAGAGAAATGGGGAAGTCCTGTTTCCTACATATATTGGAACAAACCACATAGAAGAGTAAACTTGTTGTTTATATACAATCTGTAATGATTACCTCTTCCTTGTACATGCCACCTCTAAAAGGGTTTTTTTTGTCATTGTTGTTTGTAGTTTAAGCTTCCCAAGGGTGCATAGCAAAAGAGTAAGAAAGACTAAAACATTACCTCCCAAGAATGCAGTACTCAGCAATTTAGAGTGATCTTGTTATGAGTTGAACTTGCAGGCTTTGAACTCTTTTAACTGGAAAGTAGTTGGAAAGCCACTTAATGTTTATTGCTCAGTCTGTTTCTGATAATAATATTGCAAGCATAAATGATTATATAGTCGAATGAACGCTTTTGTAGTTCACTGGAAGCAGTTGTGTAGCTGGTGGGGTGTGTACTTGTCTCTAAGTGTTGACTATAAAGAGGTGGGATCAGAGTCTCTCCGTGCTGGATGGAGCTTGACATGAAACGCAGCTGTGCCGAAGCTTTCTGCTCAGCACCTCACCTGTGTGACAAAACACAGGGCTCCAGAGGACCTTTGGTCAGCATGAGCTTGCATTTTCACCCTGCAGGGAGAGGGAGGGCTTTTACCAGCAAAGTTCTCATGAAGCCTGTTGTTATTATTTGGTTGTCAAGGTACTGCAGAAAGTGCTGGCTTCCTATTTCTCCCGGGGGGAAGTTCTTTTCAAATACAGAGGGTGTCCTGTGAAAACAGTAAACTGCTTGTAGGAGTTTTTAAGCAGTTTTTTAAGCTATAAATGTTTTCTTGTAGCAATGACTGAAATTGCATTAAAAGATAGGTGTTAGGCATAACATGCAAAACTAATTCTTGTATCATGTAAGAACACTGTTGAAACTACTGAGTCATATAAACTCAAGATAAATATGGTTTATGTTTCTCCTAGAAATTGTCCAGACATTGGTTACACTTGTCATCACAGTAGCTTTTTTGAGACTAGTAACCTAGAGGGACATACTGGGAAGGTACCAGACAAATACAGATATAAATCAAGTTCTAGTTATAATTATTGTTGAATAGCTCGTTAGGTGAAATTTTAATCTTTCTTTGTTGCCTGGAATTGGGAATAAATGTGGCATGAAGCGTAACATGGGGTTTTAGCTGTTTATCTTCCTCCCCCTATATATGTATGGAAACATTTTTGTAACTTTCTCCAAGAGAGAATGCTAAATATATGGTTTGAGTGAATTTGTAGTTGAGAAAATAAACCCAAAACAACACAACAGTTATTGCGCTTGAGCTCCTCCTTTTTTTATGGCTGCTGCTGCCTGTAAGAAGGTGTGTCCCATGACCAGTTGGGTTCACACTGGCAGTGTTTTCAGTGAGGTGGAAGAATATTTTCTGCTTCAACTGTGCTAGCATAAGAAACCCTGATTACAGAAGATTTCTCTTTGGAACTGCTTTGTATGTGTGAATTAAGGGTCATGGCACAACATAACAAGAATTTTAACCAAAATGAAGAGTTGCTTGCAAGTTTCACTTGGCAAGGTGAGTATTGCACGTGCATGTGTTCTCAAGAGAGAATTACAACAAACTGTCTATAGTTTTGATCCTGTACTGAGAGAAAATACTGAAATTTATATAGAGCTAAGTTTCAAAGCTGTTGGTTCTGTGATTTTATTTATCAGAGCCAAGATATTTGCTTTTGATTGTAGGAACTTACCTACCTGAGTAACCTTGTATGGAATTAGTGTAAATTTTTATTAAAGGGACTAGATGGAAACTTATAACTTGAAATCACCTGCTAGGAACAGTTACCACAGGAGAGGTGGCTATAATATTCTGCCTGTAATGGCTGTAACTTAGTTATGTATGTGCAGTGAATATTCCAGATACTGATAAGCTAGATGGGTTCGGAGTCCTCTTTCAGCAGCCACTATCAGCAACCAGGCAGTACAGTAAAATTGTCCTCCAAATGCATTTTATGCTACTGGTAGATATGTACTTTTAATTTAGTGGAGAGTTTGTTTTTCCCCTGCTTAGAGATACAATTAGTGAATGACAGTGCTATAAGCTCAAAGCTCCTGCATGCTTAAACAGCATGTGTTGGTTTTTTATGCCTACTGATCTACTTAGTGAAAAGCATTTGGTTTGTTATATTGATACATTTTTCCTTTAATCTTTTAGAGAAACAGTAAAACTTTTCCTTCTGTGTTGTTCTTCCTGTTCTCCTGTCTTTCAAGATTACAAAAAAGGGTTTTTTTGTTACTAAAATGCGACTTGGTTTTGATCTTAGCATAGCTGTAGTGTTATGCTTTAAAAGGTTAATTGTGGGCATTATGTATGTAAGGGATATAGGCAGCTTATATAACATATGTAAATAAAGTTAGTGAAGTGCCAAGGTGAAGTGCGCACTATCTCATAACTAAGTGTGCAGTCCTCAGCAGGAACAAACAAAGAAAAGAACTGATAATCAGTACCACTGTGTATTCAGAATAAGAATGAGATTTAAACAAGGTAAAAGAGTGAAGGAAATCTTGAGGTCAAATCCATAGTAATCTCATTTTGCGGTTCAGTGGTGATGGAATTCGTTTAGAAACACGTTAACTTAAACCTTCAGCTGAAGCAGATGCTTCTGTAATTGTTAAATTTATATTGCTGCCTTCTTCACCTTAATTATCCTGACTTCATAAAGCAAAAATAGCAAATTGCTGTTGAGCTTAGATGAGCACAAACATTCATCACCTGACAGAGAGATGTATAATTCTGCTCCTGAAGGAAATCATATTTAAATGGTTCCCTAAAAGGCCTAGGAAAGTGTTAATAGTGAAAAAACTATGTTTGCACATGCATTTATTTTTTGATTGTGGTAGATGCATGGCAGAAAATCACCTATTTCCTTACATTTTAATTCTTTCTCCTCTTTGTTCTCTTTTCCCCCCGTATCTTTCGTTATCTGTCACTCTAGCTCTTATTGAACTTCCTTCCTCCTCCTTGGATGGATCTCACAAATTTGCACAAGGTAATTAAAATGCCTTTGTTACTACCATCTTCTCTTTCTCAGGACATGAACTAGAGCAGACCAATGCTTTGCAGTTTTAGCACTGTGTTTTGTTCAGAGTTGTCACAAATTCTTCATGCTTTGCTTAATTCCTCACTCAGTCCTGTTTTTCAAATCCTACTTTTCCTCAGTTTTTTAATAGTTTTACAAACTCTTCAAACACTGGAGTCACTGGATGAGTAAGACAGCATTTACTGCTACATCTAAAATGCAGACATACATTATCTCATTTCTTCTTAATTGTTTCCAGGATGGTCAAGCCCTTAATAAATGCATTTTCATGACTGGTCTCTGGGGTCTCCATACTTCCTGTGTAGAGCTGTCACACAGCCTAGGGGGAATTTTGCTTCGGGGTTAAAGTATATATTCAACCGTATTTGGATGTGCTCCAATGTGCTCTTCCTCCTCTCCCCAGCAGGCTGGATGATTCAATTGCTTAGCTGTATTCAAAAAGTTGCTCTTAGGAGATTTTTCTCCTTTTTCTAAATTTGAAGGATGTGTGAGCACCTCAGGTCTTAGTTAACATTGCTGAAAGGTCTAAATGTTCAACACCTCATTTATCAGTCTCCCAAATGAGTATTGTTTCATATTTCTGAAGTTGAAGATGCATTTTCATAGCCTCTGCTAGCTTCATCAACCAAGTACTGTATTTGTACATAGACAACATCCTCTGAGTTTTGCTCTCCCACTTCCCACAGTTTTCTTGTCTTTCCTTCAATAAGCATGTTTGTCTCTCTTCAGTTCTTGGCACAGATAATGTGGAGCAGAAAGACTACAGTGAAGCTGACATGGTCAAACGTCTGTTAGCTGAGGTATGCTTGTCTCTGTCATGCCGTGTTAGTACAGTTGCGGAAATGTATTTGAGGGAGGGTTTTATTCAGCTGCTGGACATTTTGATTCGGTTCTCTGCAAGAGCTGCTTATCAAACACATGGGTAATAAGTAGCGTCCATTTGCTTGTACCACCTCAGAAACAAAATTTAACAGAACTGTGGGCACCCATGAAGCCAGTGAATATAAGAAAGAAACAGCTTTCTTCTGATTTCCTATTGCTCCTTTGCTTTGACCCTTTCACCACTATTCAAGCTGAGCAGGCTGTTGTGGAGAAAGTGTCGCTGGGAAGACCGCAGGCCTAAGTAAATGTGATTTTTGTGTGTCTGTGTGATTCAACAGACCCCACATAACCTTTGTACTCAGCACAAAACCCAAAACTATCCCCAGGTTTGGTTCTTTCCCCTCCTCCTGTTACTGTAAATGGCTGTGGAAGAGAGTATGCTCTATCAGAGCACACAGTTATGGATGTATTCTGGATCCAAGTCGTGAAATATGAATAGTTTTCTAACAATGTTGGTCCATTTGAGAGTGAAGGGGGATCTCAGAATGGTGATGCATTGAGCAATATCTAGGAGAATCTAAAGCTACTCTGAATTTAAACCTTACATGAGGAAACGTTTTCCTCATTTTGTGAGCAGAAAGATCGGGACCTGGAACTGGCAGCACGGATTGGACAAGCCCTCCTTAAGCGAAACCATCTGTTGATGGAACAGAATGAAGCACTGGAAGAACAGTTAGGACAAACTCTAGACAGAGTAAGTGGTCACTTTTCTTTTTTTTTTCCTTTATTTAGTTTTTTTTTCCCATTTTTTTCCTCTCTTTTTATTTTCCATTTATGATGGTGGTAAGAGGATTAATAGAAATATATTATTTCATTGTGAAAGGGGTGATTGGTGCCTAAGACTGTAGAAGTATGCTTAGATGTCACTCTCCTAATCATTGTTCAATCACTTCTTGCAGTCCAGGAATTGAATATGAGGACTATATATTGTAATAACTAAGAAATTATGAGAATGTTAGATGTCATTAGGGTATATCAGACCATCAGTCTGATTTCCCACCGTTAAACTAAGAATGGACTAATATAAGTCAAAATAAGAGATTAGTATCTGACATGAGCTGCTGCATAACAGCTTCTGAGGTGGGGAAACAGAAAATGAGCTGGTTAATGGGGTGCTTACACTAAGAGTAAACAAAGGAATAAAATGTTTGAAAAGTGATTTCTGATCAAGATCTTCACTCCATCTCTTCCTGTAAGCACAAATTCTCGATCTAACCTTTTCTTTGTTTTTCTTTCTTAAGAAAAGAATTAAGTAGTTGACAACCCTGTGGTCAACAGATGTAGTGTAAGCTACAGTGAAGTGGATTCAGCTGCTTGTATAAAACAGTATGCTGGCAACAAAGATGTACTCATAATCAGCTGTAGGACAGCATAAACTTAGGTATTCATATAAAAATGTACATAGGCAAAGTAGAATTTATCTAAATGAGATCTGTCTCTTCTTTTGTTTTTAATTGTCGTACAGTTCATTTAATGTGCAGACTGGAGGATACCACTCTATACATGGAAATAGTTGTCTCTCAGTCCTTTTCTCAACAATTCAGAGTAATGGTCATAGTCAAAATGATAGCTAGCATGTTAAAATGAAATCATGTGTCAAGGCAGCTGGAAAATGATTTTGCAGTAAACTATTTAAAAAGTAGGTTCTGTTGTTCATTTTTGTGGTGTCTTGAATTTTCAGTCTCCCTTGCAGTGGTAAAATGATGATTTTGCGAACTTCCTGTAAAATGAATGGAGATGTGAGCTATTCTTTAATCTCATTTTAGACTGCAGCAGTGATGTTCTAGAGGCTGCATCAATAATACAGTATGATATGGTATATAAAGTGTATTTCACGTGGTGGTGATCTTCACTTGTGCTAGGTTAACCAGCTGCAGCACGAGCTGTCGAAGAAGGATGACCTGCTGCGTATTGTTTCCATCGCTTCTGAGGAGAGCGAGACGGATTCCAGCTGTTCCACACCACTGCGTTTCAACGAATCTTTCACTGTCTCCCACGATCCACTGCAGCTGGATGTCCTGCAGGATAAACTCCGAGAGCTGGAGGAGGAGAACCTGGCTCTGCGATCCAAGGTACCTCTGACTGACGGCGTGTCCTGTATGTGCTGGGTGTGAAACAAGTCAGGGTGCTCAAAATCCAGCAACAGGGTTTCTCTGGAAGCACATGGCTATTTTGTGTCACTGTATACAAATCATTCCCCAGGGCTTTCCCTCCATGCCCACATCCTTCTGTTTCCTTCACTCCTCATTGTCTCAGAATTCTCTAGCAGTCCGTTCTCAGTGCAGTTGTGACACATGAGAAAGCATGGGAATATATGTAAGCACCCAGCAAAAGTACTTGAACTCAGGCCCTCAAGCTCATGCAGTTTGTTTTGATATAAATCTGACTGCAATGAGCAGGAGTATTTGGGGAATTGCATTCTGTTGCTATTGTTTTTGTCAGAAGATATTTAAGGGTTAAGCTTCTAGTTAAATTATTTTAAAGACACAATTAGTTTAGACTATTTGAATAGTTTCTCTATTTTAACTGGTCTCTTGTGTGTGTAAAACCTGAATACAGGCACTGTGCCATTGGAAGGATAGAAGCTAAATGGCCAGACAAGAAATGGCTATAAAATGGAACCAACAGCAAAGGTTCCAGAAATTGGAATCTACAGATGCAGTGTCTTTTCTTTGGTAGTGAAGAGTGGAACTTGTGAAATAGGACATTGTTTAAAACCGGGCTCTTTTGCTGCCTTTAAGAAAAGGGAGCATTCTTTGTAAAAAAGGTGAGGGTTTTTTATTTTGCTTGTGTGGTGTTTTGATATTTTTTCATGTGAGCCTTTCCCAATATAAGCTTGTTATACCAGTGCCAGACTAGATCCCTTTAATGTCAACAAAATACACTTCTGCCCTTTTTTTGTCTCCACAATACTCAGCCTGAGATGCACATTCTTCCTAAAACTACCTAAGACCAAATGGATACGTTAGTGGTGCTGTAGGATAAGAAAGAGAAGATCAGATTGCCTTTATTTTGCTCCTAAGCCTGTATATGATTGCACGAGTTTACAGACCAGCCAGGGGTTAATCATTCTGTGATATAACATAACCTTCAGTGACTTGAAATAGCCTCAATTACAATGAGCCTCTATTTGATTTTTTATTTATTTTCATGTGACAGCACTATGTAAAGAAGTGTATTTGCCTGCACGTGTGTAAATGTACCACTGTTTGCTGGGATAATCTTTAAAACCATTTGCTGAGTTTTACAGTGTGAATCTCTTACTGGCAAACAGTCCTGAGTATAGAAGACTTGTCTGTGCTAGATTTAATATTATCGTTCTCACAATCAAAAGGGAAGTGGGAATCTAGAGTGCTTCATATTGTTTAGATATGTTGTGATACTCAGTCTCTGGCCCAGAAGATTTAGTCTAAATAGACAAGTTTGGAATATGGAAAAAAGCTGTTCTACCAAGAACTTTTCAGTGCCATAAAAGAGTTGGCTAACATCAGTCAGTTTTCAAGGGTTTTTTTACCTTAAGAAGTTTTTGAAGCAAATTTAATTGCTTATTTCTGATTTCTGTCTTGGTTCACTTTCCCTACCAAATAACATCTTTTTGGAACAATTTTTATTAGAGCCAAGAGATCAGGCTTTGTTCATGTGTCTGTGTATCTTTCACTCAAAACACCTGTAAAATCCTGGGAAATAGGTTATAGTGGAAAACACAGTTGCATAGAATTTTTAAAGATAGAGGGGAGACTCTTCAGCTGCAAGAATTTTAGAAATAAGAACTTACAACATTATAGATAAACTGAAATTGTTACTGATAAAAAATTTCCTCTAAGGCTTGCCATCTGAAGTCAGAAACCATTACATACGAAGAGAAGGAGCAGCAGCTGGTCAATGACTGTGTCAAAGAGCTCCGTGAGTATCCAGGCTGTGTTTTGCAATGGCAGAATGGTAGGTGAAATACCTAGTGCCTACACCTTCTTAGTTAACCCTGAATCCAAAAATGAGCTTCAGTTATTTGTGCCAATCACTGATGTCTTGCCCTTTGCCCAAGTGCAAGGTTGTTTCTGTATTTCATCAGGTTTCACTCTGGCATTCAAATTCAGCTCCGTGTGTCGTGTTTAGAAGGGGAAAATGAACTCAAAAGATAATGTCCATAAACTTCCTAAACTGAAGCCTACAGACACTAGAAAATAAACAAAATATTCTTCTTGTGTATTCAGCACACTTGACACTGAAATGTGTCAGTGTATAGACTCTTAAAACTATAAACACATTAGTTTTAAAATATATGTTATGAATCAAAGCATTTAAATTAGCAAGTGGCTTAATTTGTCTAGAGCAGTTGTTCATATTTGCTTTGGGGACTGCTTATTTGCAGAGAATTGCAACTACTCTTATATAAATGTATGCTAAGTATTCTGAAGCAATAAAGGACAATACTTTTTTATCTGAAGTCATTTGATGTGTACTACTTCCTTTCTGCATAATAACCTTCAATTATAGTTAAGATTATTTTTTTCTATACAACCACCATAAAGAAGACTGGGTTGCAGATGGCCATAAAATACTATGAATTGATACTTACTTGGTTAATTTACTCTGATCCTGCTGAGAAAATATGCATCTTTTGCAAATAGGAGTTAGTTCAAATATGCTCTCCTATTTTCCTTCAGTGGGAATGTCTGAGAGTTCACTTTTTTATTCAATTCTATACCATGTGTAACCATGCTAGCTAATTTAGACTCACAGAAAGAATCTTCTCCTAAAGCTGTGTTGCCTACAGCTTTAAAATTTGCATTTTCAGGAAAAAGGTATCTGACTGAGCTTAAATGCCCACAGGCCCATAAACAGGGCCTTGTTCTACAGTAAATGTGTGAGGTACAACAAGCACTAAAGTTGTGGTGTGACCTTTCTGCAAGATTGATCAGACTTTCTTATGACTTTGCAGTGCTTTCAGGGCAAGTGTACAAACAAGGCTAACTGCATAAAAATATTTCAGCTCTTGGAGTTGCTTTGTCATCTCACTTCATGAAGTGCTTCCTAAGAGTAAAAAAAAGAACCAGGATATTGTATTCAGTGGATCTTTGGGGAATAAATAGTGACTAGGATCAAGAGTGTATGTTACATTTAACAAGGTTTGACAAAATGCCTTTGCTTACGATGGTAGTTAATAACAAGATTAATTCAGAACCAGACTTCTCCGCATATTCCAAGTCTGGCCTTGGTCATGAGCCTTTATGTCATTTGAAATAGTTTTATTGTGGTCATTTCACATACTGGTGATGTGTACTTCAGATTCTGCATGCTTAGTTCTTCATATGTTACACCTGCATTTGAAGTTAACTCTTTTTCCTCCTCCTCCCCACTGTTAGTCTTTTCCTTGTGGATGTTCTAAGACACCTACTTTCTGTATTATGACTTGATTTCCTAAGAGTATTGGTCGTTTTGCAGATTGTTGTTGACTTTCACTCATCCTTTCTGAGGTTTGAGTTTGGTTTGGGCGGGTTTTTTGTGTACTGGGAGAAGGTCTTGACTAAGTTCCTTTTGTGTTTTGTAGGGCAAACAAATGCTCAGATTTCCAGGATAACAGAGGAATTGTCAGAGAAGAGTGAGGAGGTGATTCGCTACCAGGAAGAGATCTCATCCCTTTTGTCCCAGATTGTTGATCTTCAGCATAAGCTCAAAGAAGTAAGGGAATGCTGATAAAGCGTCCATGTGTGCGCAGGTGTCTGTGCATGCCAGTGCTTACAGCAGGCAGTAATTGACTTGGCAAGCCGCGGGGTTACACTGCAAGAGAGTGGCTGTTCCACGAAAGTCTGGCAGAGGATCAGTCTCTTGGGGAAATCAGCTGAGAAAATGATGAGCACCTTTTTGTGCTTTCAGAATGTGATTGAGAAGGAGGAGCTGAAACTTCACTTACAAGCCTCCAAAGATGCTCAGAGACAACTGACAGCAGAGGTACTTAAGACTTCTATAATTTACATTTAGATAAATGTTTGGGATAGAATACAGGAGAAAGTAAACAGAGAGAGAATGGGAACTACTGCTTTTTAATAATGTAGAATTTTTAATCTTTCATTGTGTTGGAAGCCATATGATTGGAGGAAAAGAATAATTATATTACTTAAGCCTACACAAATATTTTTGTAGTTCACAGGACTATGAAAGGCAAGGAATGTGTTTCAGGTAGACAGGTACTACTATTCTTAGTAGTTATGAGAAAAAGAGTGCTTTAGTATGAATATTACTGATTATGTCAACAGTACTGTAGCTCCCTCATTAGATTTTAAGGCAGTTCTCTTTGCTTCTTTTGCATCAGTAGTTAGTGTATTTGCAGGTTTGCAATGTATTTTCCTTTGAATTTCATCGTACTTTTTTCCTCTTTTGAATCTTTATGCTTTGTCACTAAAACCACTGCAGGTGCTTTGCTGACTGTTGTCCATTCCAGTTGTGGGCATGTGCCCTGCAGCTGGAAGAATCTTACAGTGTTGAATCAACCATTCTAGGCTCCTGTAGGAGTTCACTCAGTTTCATTCCGTCATCTCTCTGAATGGATCATATGATGGCCTCTCTTCTCTTCCAGCTCCATGAGTTGCAGGATCGGAATGTAGAGTGTCTGGGGATGTTGCACGAGTCCCAGGAAGAAGTGAAGTTGCTGCGCAGCAGAGCCCGCTCTGTCGCTTGCCTCTGCCACCCGCAGTCCCGTGGAGCATTTCCTGTGGTAACCAACACCTCTAGCGTGGCACACACAGCTGTGGCAGTGAGCAGCTCTAGCAGCACAACGGCCTCTGCAGGAGCTGCTGCCAGAACTACTTTGTAGTGGGCAAAGGAGCTGATCTGTTGGTTTTTCAATTCTTCAATGCGTACACTTGTGAGAAGTTTAGGAAGTTAGTTAGGAAACTAATTGTTCACTTGACACATTGTGACACTGCAATTATTTTTCCTTTTTATATGCCATTTCTGTTTAATAAGGGAATTGGCATGTTCTACAGCTTATGCTCAGTTGTGCTAGTGTCTTGTTTGATGTTGATGTGAATTTTATAACTCTACAGTGTTTCTTTAGGAAACACAGCATCTCACATACTCAGAATATCTGGGAATTCTTCAGGTTTTGGTTGGTTGCTCTGTGTGTACAGAACCGCTCTTATACATGCTTGGCCTTGTAAGAAGTGCTCTTAAAATTGTAGTTCAACTAAAGCAACCAACATACAGAGTACATAAAGAAACACAAAGAAAAACCAGATGTTGCTAATGAAAACTGAACCCATCCTCGTTACACATGGGTGTAGCTGTGGTGGAAAACCGTCCCACATGCCCTCCTTTCAGAGGCCAAAGGGTTTGTCCAAAGCATACTGATACTGGGCAAACAAATGCAGATTGTTAAAAATAATATTTACAGATGTTTTCTGCTAAAATTGTTAGAAGGAAGACTTGAATCTAATTTGTCTACTCATATGGTTTCTATTTTTCTCTAGGATTCCCTTGCAGCCGAAATTGAAGGGACGATGCGGAAGGAATTGAGTCAGGGTGATGAATCTGTTCTCTCCAAGCAAAAGTATGTTTTCAGATCTCTAAGTGCTATTTTGATATTTATCCATAGACTTGTATTAATTAAGGTGAAACTGATTTCTGGGACTCTATAAATGCATATATTCCCTCTATAATGTTTTCATTGTAGATAAAAAAGGTTTGTAGTATTTGGTAATCAATTCTGAAACCTGCTATTCTTATTTGATTCTATGAAGAAGCTGGGAATTGCTAGAAGGATGTTATTTCATTCTTCAATTTGCGAGATTTTTTGATCCAAATTCTCTGATGCACAGGACTAGTTTTATCCCTTTTAATGCTTATAGAAAAATTGCTGGACAAATGACATTATAGCTGAAAGCCACATAACAGTTTTCAAAACCCTGAAGACCTCTTCGTGGATCTCATTATTCTGAGCAAGAAGTAAGAAATTAAATGTGTCTTTCTGAAAGCATATACAAATTAAATAAATAAAACATACACTTCTGAATAGTCTAAAGCAGTTAGGTTCAGGTCTTTCAGATAAAGAAGTGGTAATTCCAATACTTAGTAGAGTAGTTCTCCTGAAGACAAGTGTCTTAGGCAATCATGTTTTTCTGGACATCTTTTTAGTGAGGTCTCTGAAGACTTTTCAAAGTTTGTTTTTCAGAGATTTTTCTTTATTATGTCCTTTTTGCTTATGAAAACCACGTTTGTTTGCTTGTCTTTTCTGCAGGAGTCAACAGAAACGAGTGTTTGACACTGTCAAGGTTGCTAATATCATCCGTGGCCGCTCCTCTTCCTTTCCTGCCCCGTTGCCAATCCCTGGGTCGAATCGCTCGAGTGCTGTCATGACAGCAAAGCCCTTCCAGTCTGGCATGCACCACTTGGAGAGCCACACACGGATGGTCCCGGGAAGCAGCTCTGAGAATAATTTGAAGTAGGAGGCACAGCCTGTTACCTTCTTCTGATTCAAAACTAAAACCAGACTGGACTTCTGCTGTGTAAGAGAGAAATAGTTAATTTAATGGTCTTAATATCTGTTATTATTTGCTGTTTCTCACAGAGAAGCTCACAGTCCTGGCCAGCCAGGAACCCCTGGAGACAATGACCTGGTCACAGCTCTGCATAGGCTCTCCCTGCGTCGTCAGAACTACCTGAGTGAGAAGCAGTTCTTCGAGGAAGAGTGGGACCGAAAAATGCATTTGCTGGCTGAGCAGAAAGAAGAGGCTAGTGGCTGCAGTACACCAACAGAGAGCTCCTTTTCCCCGAGTACAAACTCAGAATTCACTGATCTCTCTGCCAGCTCTAGTAATCTCCGTGTCCTCCTACCAGAGAAGTTGCAAATTGTCAAACCCATTGAAGGTAAGAGTATGGTCTTCCTTCTCACATTAGCCGAAAAGGATTTTCTATGTGCCAGCTAGATCATTGTGTGTATAGCTAGGTATGATGTGCAGTAACGGGAAGCAGTAGTATTTGGCAGGCTCCACACCAGCGGGCTCGTCAGCATCGCTTTCTACTTGGCTTTCTTAGAGGGTGCTAAGTGTTAGGCTGCTTCTTGGCATTGCCATCCAGTGGATCACAGTGTGGGCACCAGCCAGCTGCACTTGTTTTCCTCATGAATTCTTGTAACTCGATACTGTAGTAGGTAATGGCTCTCTGAATCTCTTCTCTTTTGTCACGCCAGGATCTCAGACCCTTTTTCATTGGCAGCAGCTTGCTCGACCCAACCTAGGCACCATTCTTGACCCGAGACCGGGTGTTGTAACTAAAGGCTTTACCCCTCTGTCTGATGATGCTGTGCACCACATCTCTGACCTGGAGGAAGATGATGAGGAAGAGGGTGAAGGAGGTATAACATTTCAAGCACAACAGTCCTGCCTGGAGGAGAAGAAATATACATTGGCAAAGCCAGTGGCAGGGATTTTCCTGCCGCCTATTACTTCAGCAGCAGTACCACTCACTGGTAAGAAGCACAGTTAGTGTTTCTTCCTGATTCTGTTTAGCAGTGCCCTTTTCCCTATGGAAAGTATTTGACTTTGTGATAATGCTGTCTTTGCTGTCCTTGTTCTTTACTTCAAAAAAAGGACTCAAAAAAATTAGCAGTGATAATAACATTGTCTTAAACTTTGATTCGTTCTTGTATGTCTTTGTTTTTACCCTCAATGGATGTAAATTCTTCACATTGCAGCCTCAAATCCAGGGAAGTGTCTATCTTCAACAAATTCCACATTTACCTTCACCACCTGTAGGATCCTTCACCCATCTGATGTCACTCAAGTTACTCCCAGGTATGAGGACTACTAACATCCCAAATGTTGCTGCATAGGATTAAACAGTTACTTCCTGGCTTTTGATACATGGACTAGTTTTGAAAAATACTTAGGCAGTTAGGCAACGTGTAGGATGTTACTAATAAAAATCGTTGTAATTACAAAGGAATTCTCTAGAGTGAGAGTTAAAACAGGTTAAGGTAACTTGAAGTAAATTTTTCTTGAGTCTTCTGTGTGCTAAAAAGCAAATGAAGAGCGGGTATAAAAATGTCTAATGTGTGTATATTCTCTGTTTAATTTTTATTTTGTTTCAGCTCCATGGGTGCTCCATTTTCACTGGGAAATAGTGGCAGCAGTACTGGAAACCCAGTAGTGAGCACTCCAGCCATTCCTTACAGACTCAGTATTGGAGAATTTCTCACCAACAGAAGAGACTCAACTACTACTTTCAGCAGCACAAGCAGCCTGGCTAAACTTTTGCAAGAAAGAGGCATCTCTGCCAAGGTTTACGACAGCCCCATATTAGAAAAACTGCCTTTGCTACAACCCCCTCGAACTCTTCCCATTCCTTCTACTCCACCAAATTCTCCTTTGCGTTCACCTTGTCCTTCCCCTCCACTGTTTGAGCCTCGAGTGCATCACTCAGAGAATTTCCTGGCTTCTCGACCAGCAGAAACGTTCTTGCAAGAAATGTATGGCCTAAAGCCCTCCCGTAATGTCCCGGACGTAGGCCAGCTGAAGATGAACCTCGTGGACAGACTGAAGAGGCTGGGCATTGCCAGGGTGATCAAGCCCCCTGAAGCACAGGACCATGGCAAGAATCAGGGGCCAGAGGTTGTCTTGCAGAGGCAGGACTCAGCTGGGTTTTTAAATGCAGGTAACAACTTAATGGCAGGACTGAGAAGAAACCAGAGTCTTCCGGCCATGATTGGAGCACTGGGAGCTCCAGTTTGCACACAGTCATCAAAAATGGATATACTAAAGGAAGACTAACTGACCTGAAAGGTGTTTGACTTAGAGCACAGTAAATAATTTGAGGGATGAACATCAGGACAGGCGTTGTTAGATGTGTTACAGAAGAGTTGGAGAAGGCATGTGCATGTTAAGATGTGGGAGAGACAAGCGTTGGGACCAAGGAGCAAAGGAGCATTGCGTGGGTTTGAGGAAGAAGGTTTTTGTGGGAGATAGAAAGGCAAAACCAAAGCTTAATTTCAAGACCCCCTTCAGCATCTTGTCTTAACTTGATCAGAAGTGAAGACTATTATAGACGTTTTCAGTGTTTTAACCCTTTAACCTGTATATGTAGGTGTTCTATTTTTTCCACCATATACCCATAGTATTTACTAGTTGTTTGCAGTCAGGCTACATCTAAATACAATATTAAAATAACAGTCAGTCTGACCAGCATTATCAGCCCAAGTTCCTCTCTGTAGCAAACAAATATGAAAACTTGGAATTTTTTTTTATTCTTTTATTTTCCATTTCAGAAACTGTGTTCTTTTGAGCTCCTCCTCTCTTTGAGAAGCAGGGGAGAGAACCTTTAGCTCTGTGTAAGAAAGTAATACTTCAGTTTACAAACACAGGATTTATATTTTGAAAGAGTGCAATTGTGTTAGTGAGTTACTAACCGAAGTTAATTTCTTTCCAGAGCTTCTGAGCAAAGCACACAGAGAAATGTGCAGTGAATAAGAACTAAGAAGCAGGAAAGTGTGTATTGGGGTGAAAACATCAAGCTAAGAAATGTTTCCAAAGTGTAGTGTGCATCTATTTAAATAAGGATATTTTTGTGCACACACGCAAATATCTCAGGCACATTTCAGCATTGCAAAAGGGAATAAACCCTAGGTGCTTGATTCAGGGTTTCTCTTTAAAGACTTAAATGGAGAGCATTTACTTCAAGGAAAGTGTTGGAAGTTCAGAAAACTGCCTCTTGTCTTGCCAAGCAGACATTCTGTATATTTGAGAGTTCTCCAGTAAACTTTATGCCTTTCATTCATTTATTTCTCATTTTAAGCAGGATTTTGTTTAAAAGATTTCATTAAGAGCAAAATTTGCCAGTCTCTATATAGAAACAGGAAGAAAAAAGCTGGTGTTCTTTGTAGCATTTTAATGAATATTGAAATCCGGTGGTCAGTGAGGGAGTGTGGCTCTGAACATAGCTGAGGCAGACTTTCCAACTCAAAAGAGAACTCCGGTTTCTGAGTGTTAATCATCAAACTATTACTGCCCGTGCTGCTTTTTTGATTCCTTCCTGTCCAGGTTCTAATCGTAACTGAACAATCTACAACAGATGTTTTGTGTAATTTAAGTTGTCTTTGCTAGTGACCTGAATAGAAACAGGTTCTTAGTCTTTACGTAAATTTTCACTGTACCTATCAACATTACAAAATGATTTGTTTCCATACAATTAGATGAAACAGTTAAGTTTACCTTGCCTGTTACCGTGTAAGTGGGGCATGGCTGGCAGCTGTCTGGGGGTGTGGTGTGAAGCATCAGTGCAATTACACTGATTTGCATTTGCCATAAGGCACATTCTCCATAATCAGCACCCTCATTGCATCAGGGATGAGTGGACTAGGGCAGGAAAAGAAAGCTTCTTAACCTTGTTTATAGGAAATCTGTAATGTGGCCTTTCTGCTTTTACAGTTCTATAGATCTTGTGATGACTCTTTTGATAATTTTTTTTTTTGTGAAAGGAAAAGGAGTAACCACTTCAAACTTGCACAGGGATTCTTAGCAGAAGTTTGTCTGTCAGCAGCGCACAGAAATATTCAGGAACTCCTGGAGTTGCCTTTTGCTCTCTAAGCAAAATCTTACACTTACAAAAGGTGAATTTTATTTAAAAGACTATATACGGGTTAATTTTGTTTTTTAAATGAAAAAATATTTAATTTTTTCATGTAAGTATTTATGTTTGTATGTACTTAGCTGTGCATGGTGTCTTGCCTAGCTACGTAAGGTAGAAGTGAAAGGAGGGAGTGCAATGTTGGTCTCCAGTGGACTGAGACGGGTATGTCTGCTGTGTATCTGTAACTTCCAGGGAAACGAGTTAGCAAAAGCTTAGACAGTTTGGTATCAACAGAGAAGCATGTAGCATGTCAAAAGTATGTCCATTTTATGTGCTTATTGTAGGAATACCTGTAAGTTACAGATAAATTTTTGAAGGTATTACACTGTGTTTCTAACTGGCTTCATTAGGTAACTCCAGCCATTGGATCAGCAGAGTAGCAAATCAGCTAAGGCAGAAATCCTTTGGCAGACCATGGTTCAGGTAAAATTAATCTACAAGCATATAAATTAAATGCATGTTTCTCTTGGGGACGCTTCCCTATCCCATAGCCCAGCAGTATAAACTGGCTCAGTTCAAACAATGCTGTGGATGCCCAGAGGTCGGTTTGTTCTGTAGCTGAGGTGTATCATCAGATACTTCACATACGGCAAAAAGAAAATGGAAGAACCTCTATACCATGGTGTTTGTGTGCGTTTACCCAGTTGGTTGATGCTGTGGTGCAGTGTTGTTCAAATTCTGTCATGCATTTATGCCTTTGGATGGTCCTGCAGTTTGGATATACGTGCCTGGCTTGCAGTAACAGGGAGAATTGGTACTTCCTCCAAGTTTACCATTTTGTGCCAAAACCTAGAAGATAAACTTTTTTTTAATAACCTGTTTCTGAGAACATTGTAGAAGTTACCATGATTCTAGGAATGATTTGGCTTTTGTTGTGTCCCATAAGAGAGGTGAGACGTGACAAACTTGCATGGCTGAGATCCTGCACCGGATCTTTTGTCTGAGTAGGAGGTAGACCTAGAAGGAACGGAGAATTACATTTTGGCACGGTTCTGTTATCTTGCAGGTTTGAGTCAAACACAGATGCTAGAAAGGACTTACCCATGCTTGTGCAAGTTACAAGAGACAGAAGGAAATTCTTGTATTTACCTTACTCCGATTGTCTAAAACAAAGCACAAACTTAAAGCTTTCTAGTTTCACTGTTAGTTTTTGATAAACTCAGTGATACCTGCATGCTCAAAATACCTGTGATCAAAGTTAAAAATCTACTGCAGTCGACTAGCGACAGAGAGGGAAGGAGAATAATTTGGTTTGGGCTTCATTTGGCTGTTACATGAAGGGATTACACACAATGTTTGAATAGTCTGGGATTTTCATGGTATTTTTTTCCATCTGCTTTTTGCACTTACTGTTGTTTCATAGTGGAATGTAAATTTGATAATAAACATGTATAACATGCCATTTTTCAGTATATTGCTGATCTTCTGTGGTTTGTTCCAGATGTCATCTTCTCTACTACAGTGTCCTATAACAAACCTAAAATCAGGCCTTTTTATGGCTAAGATTTATAGTGATTATTATATTATACTGTACACAAGCTTAGTGAAGTGAGTTGGTATCTGCAGAAATGGTGGCTTTAGAAACCAATAATTTGATTTAGACAGTATTTAAAATGTTGAACCTCACTTTAAATTAATCTGTTCATATTTTCTGGTACCTCAGGGGTTTTTTTTGCGTGGGTGGTGCTTTGGGGTTTTTTCCTCCCCTCTTCTGCAGCAGCTAGTGTGTTCCTCTAGCATTACAGTGTTAGCACTGCAGTGCTGTCTAACACCACCACGGTTGCTTTTTCATCTCAGTAGCTGATGTAACATGAGCCCCAGAGATTTGTGACAAAATGGGGGAAGACACTGAAGCAGTTCTGTGTGCATGCTCACCACGGGAGGCAATATAAAATGTTTTAAGGAGCTGGGTACTTGAGCTAGTGCCTTTTCCTGTGCTTAGAACTAAGACCCAAAGATCAGCACGGTAAGTGAACACAGGATAACTGGACATCTTCAACCAGGAAGCTGTACCAGAGCAACTGATTTTTCACTGTTGAGACTACCCTATGTAGAGGATACTCTGAAATCCAGGTCACAACCTGCTGAGGATGCTGGATGACAAATGCTTGACTTTATCTTGAGGTGTACCAAGCCACTAAGAATGAATGATTTTAAGTGATGGAGACAAGCAGCAAAACACTCTGATGTTTTGATTATATCCTATAAAATTTACAGCACTCCCCCTTTTATTTTCCAAAGGTTAGGCATAAATTACACAAGGCTTATAATGGTTGTCTTCTAAAAGTTGCCCTGTAAAGATACCATATGAAAGCAATAGCAATGTGGTACAGCTGATAAGAGGACTGCGGGTGTATTTTAGCCAGCAGAGCACTGAGAGAGATCAGCTAAATAAATCAAGAGACCAATCAGAGACCAGCTCAGAGATGCTCTCAAGTATAAAGTGTTTATACAAATTACTGTATTAATACAAAATTTTTAAGGCTTTTTCTCTTCAGTTGTATTTTCAATTAAAAATATCTGCTCTTTGGTAAGAGTAGACACTGCAAGTCTGTTGTGTTTTGAGCTGAAACCAGCCCATTCCAGGCTGCCGCAGCTCTCTCTGCCACGCAGTTCCCTCCTCTTTAGTTGACAGGAAAGATGAGCCTCTTCCTCAGTGTGAAACTGGGCTGTGGCATCTGCTTCTTTGCGTCCCGGTCACACGTTTTTCTGCTGACTTCTTGGTTTACTGCTGTCAGGATGGTGAGAACATCTTCTCCTCTGCAAAGACATGAGTACAGTTTGTATTAGAGGCAGTTAACATCAGCAAAATGACAACGTTGGCATACATATTGATATATACCAGTGCTAACAGGTCCTGTTTTTAATAGGCTTCAGAGCACTTCCCTAAGTTGCTCTGAACAGTCCGCATGGTGTTGCTCTGTCCTACATCACTGTTTTCGCTCTGAGTGAGCATTCCCACTACGTATCATCTACCTCTGCATCTAAACCAAATTCCTGTCATCCAGAAGGAAAATTCAGGTGTTCCCAAAACTATGCTTATGGAAACGTAGGTACCGGGGACAGCTGTACTCCAAGTGCTGGCACAGTGCCTGTATGTACCAGGTTCCCTCCCGGGGGCTTCTGTAAGAGACGTAATCCTGCAGGGTGGCCATGCCCAGGAGGAAGTCTGCCTCTGCGGGGATGCAGTCCAGCTGAAACCTCGCATCTCGCTCTACGGAAGAATCTTGCTCTCCAGAATCTGTTTCGATGGTCACACCTTTATGGAAAGCATCACCTTGGCAGGCCTGAATAAAAAAAACTTTTGGTTTTCCAGCAAGCGAGTTGCAATTCTGTGCAGTGAAAGAAGTGGTCAGTTCCCGGATAGGTACTTCCTCCCCATCAACACCATAGATAATGCCTTTTTTCCCATGAGACAGGATACAGCAAACAAAACAGTCTTTGTCCTCATGGTCTTCATTCTGGAAGATGTTCACAGTCTTACGGATGCCTTCTGCAGTGAGGTCTCTATATTCTTCTACTCTAAAATGAAGCTTGCTAAACACATTCCTCAGAGCCGCTGGAAAGCAAACAGAAGGGAAGTTGGAGACATTTCATTACATGAAAGTTGGACTCTGCAACTGCAAATTGCATTTCTAGACATAATTGGTCATCTGCTACATGATTACATCCACATAATTACATTCCCAGTCTGAACATACTCTAGTAGTCTAATCACTTACCATATCTCTACTGAGTTCCCTTAACTGTCATTAAAAGGCTTTCCTGCCATCGTGCCTCTGTCTGGAAAGCATGCAGAACTACTAAGAAAGCCACATCTCTTTTCCCCACCCACTTTACAGCCAGTCCCTTCATCTCTCAAAAGAGATTCACTGTTGGACAATGCAGGTGTTTTCCCCAGGAGGAGAGCACTACCTGTTTGGGTGGTACCTGTGCACAGGAGGAGAAACCTTGTGCTCCGACTTGAACTAAAGGTGGAGTTCACTTCTGCGAGGGAAGGCCCATTGATTGATTTTATCTCTTGGCACAGACAGTGCAAATACACCAATGTGAGGGACCCTAGGACCTGCCATGAGCTCTACTGCTGCACAAGAGCCTGCTAAAATCAGGGCCACTGGGTGCCAACATCCGCCCTTTTTTTAAGTTGGATGTTAAACAATGCCCAAGTCTGGTTCAGCAGCAGACATTTCCAGTTCTGCATATTTTAGAATTAGTATGCATAACGCTGATGCAAAGCTAACCTAGCTTGTGAAGTCCAGGCTCAGGGTGCTGCTTAAGGTTGCAGTAACCTCACTAAAACTGCAGAATACTAGTGAATTGTTCAGTGTGGGGCACTAAAAAGTTGATTAATTGATTAGGGCTTGTCGGCACAGTAAACAGAGCCGACTGAGCTACTACAACAAAAGTACCCTATAAAGGGAAGACTGAAATTCAGACCTTTAGAGGTTTCTATTTTTAAAGATTCGCAAACTCATCTTTAACATTCACTGTACCTGCATCCACGTCTGTCCCATTCCGATCCTTCATGTGTTTGTGTGCCAGCATTCCTTCCCTAGCTTGTGCAAAATTGTGATTATTCAGGATCAGGCACACTCCACAGGGTCGGCTGGTCATTTTGTAAGCTTCAAGCAGCTGAAATGAAAGACTCCTGGTGAAACTCCTGCGCTCTCGTCCAGGTGTTCCTCAGCTGTTGGGAGTGGCACAGCAGGGTACAGAGCCAGCTGGCCTCCTCTGCAGGCAGCTCTCCCTAAACAGCTGTGCTCCCAGGGCCTGGCAGGGCCCTGCCCCACTGCCTTTGGCAGCCTGTGCAGGACAGCACCCTGCTGGACAACCGGAGTCAGGCTCAGCCCACACGGGCTGCTCTGTTCGCTCACATCTCCGTGCCAATCCAGCTGCCTAGTTCCTGGTATCATGAACTCGGCCCACCTTGCTACCCTTGGAGATGTTTCTGAACTACAATGCTGCTGCAGCAGCTGTGCCTGTGACACAGCTTCAGAACAAAGGATGCAGAGTTGTGCATTTTTCTTTTTCTAGACAGTGCTTTTATCTTGGTCTTAGAACAACTGTTCACTTCAAGGAGGGGGGAGCTCTTCTAAGACAAAATGATGATGTTTCTAAGAAATAAACTAACTTACCTGGGAAGAGTCATTAAAACTGCCAGGAGGATCAGGTGCTGCAGATGACACCAGATGTCCCTCAGGGCCTCCTGTGCTGCCCCTCCCTTCCTCTGTGATCAGCATCTCTTCTTGGCCTGCAAAGCATTCATGATTAGTCCTGTACAATACCGATACATCACTTCAAGAGTAACTATGGGGAAGAGGCTGTTTTGTTCTGTTTTACCAAGTAGGTTTAATCCATCTTCAATTCTGTTCCACAGGCTGACGTTAATTTTTTCACAGAGACTCTTCAGCATACTTAGGTTGTCTTTGCCCAGAAGGCCCTTCTTCTCCATCTCAGTGAGAACATCAAGTATTGTCTGGGTAATCAGAAAGGCAGTTTGCTCTTAGGGCACATCCATGCTGCCACTGGGAGTGGAGCTGCAGCATATGGACCTGAGCTTTAATGTACTGACAGCACATGGGAGCCACAGAGTCAACCCAGCTGACTGGGAGCTCAGCTGAGACCTCAGCTGAGCCAATTAATCCTCGTTCAACAAAACCTGAAAGTACTGTTAAGTACAAGCATCTTCTCAAAACATTTCCTTTCTGTAGCTCAGAGGTGCCAAGATCTAATTATGATCTAACCCAGGACATCTGACAGTGGTCATACAGGAATATATAACAACATTTTTAATGATTGCTTTCATTCAACTTTCAGTAGCTATCTTGTGCAGTTAACAAATACAAGAATCACTGCAGTGACCACCTTAAGCACTGGCAGAAAGGGTGTAATATAACCCCACCTGATGGTGTAGAGATCACTCTGAAGCACAAGGGGACCCAAGGGACAGAAACTCATCTAACAGTGAGTACTAGAGCACAGTGGTCACACCAAGAATTTACAAGAACAGCTATCACAATCTCCCCTCTAAGAAAAGAAGGAAAATCCTCAACACTTTTCTTAGACAGAACAAAGTACCCAGGAGTCAGAACTGCAGGCTGGGATAGCATAAAAGCACTGGATCTCCTGCAAGGCTGCTTGTAAATTCCAAGCTCGTTGGCCTTAGCCTTGAGAAGGATCTGCTGCTATGATCTCTATTTTCTGTATTTAAAAATAAAAGGAAAATCATAAAATAATACCCACAGCTGGTGACTCTGTATTTGATAATGACTTAGAAAGAAGAAAAAAAAAAAGTCTGTTGGCCAAGATAAGTGAATGTGCTCATCAGTTTTTAGTTGATTAAAGCCACTGAGTGCCCTGAACCCAGTGTGGTGTTTGGATGTGACGGCCTCAGTGCTTGGCACTCCTGTGACACTGCTGCAAAAGCTGTGCCCGACACCAGCACAAACAAGTCCCATATGCACCCAGGGGCACCCTTTTTCTTGTGGTGTTTCCACCATAAGAGTGACACCATAAAAAAGAGTGACACTCATTCCCCCATGAGCAACCCAACTGCCTCTATGGGTTATAATAATAATTTTTAAAAAGTATTAAAGAGATACTTACAGTCTCACGGGTTAGCTTGCTTTTTGGCAATTCTTTGACCAAAAGTAACTTGAAAGACATCAGCTCATCTTCGGTGATCTCTTCAGACAGCTGAAAGAGCAAGCATCTAGAGAAAGAGGTGGAGGGCGTTGTTCCATCGTGTTTCCGAGCACAACTTAACTCCGTACTGTTGCACTGCCCCTTTTATCTACTGTCCCCCCAGCACGTGTTCCCCCTTTTTTTCCCGCTTTAGACGGAGAACACAAGTCCCAGACCGCCTGAGGCCGAGCCCTGCAGCCGTGCGCGGAGCGGACGTGGCGGCAGTGCCGGACAGCGGAGGCGGCCCAGCCCCGCCCGGGGCCCGCACCCACCTGAGGGGCGGCACCCGCGCCCCGCCCGGCGCCCGCAGCTCCCTCTCCACCTGCTCCCGGCTCGAGCCCAGGTGGGCAACCAGGAGGTCGATCCGCCCGATGCGGTACAGCAGCTCCCTGAGGAAGGCCAGGTTCCCCGCCTCCAGCACGTCCTGCTCGTGCAGCGCTTCGAACAAGTCGTGCGGGCTTCGGGCGGCTTCCAGCCTCCTCCTGGGGACGTGCTCCCGGCTGAGGAACTTCAGCGCCGCCAGCTCGGCCTCGTCCAGCTCGTCGCTGACGGCCAGCAGCCGCCCCCGCGGCAGCTCCATGGCCGCGCCGCAGCCGCGCCTCACGGAGGGCGGAGCCCGGCCCGCGGCAGCGCTCGCCGCTGGATTTGAACTTCCGGAGCCCCGCAGCCCGGGCTGCTGGGGAGCGGCTGCGGCCGTGTCTGCTCGCCTTTCCGGCTGTTCTTGGGCCCGTGCTTGAGCAAACCGAACCTGCTAGTGCGGGTGCAAAGGTCTCCCTCTGCCCCGGCTTTTCCTGCAGTCGCCTCTCGCAGGTTCCCGGGCACTCACAAACCACTGCTATTTTAATGCAAGGAGAAGGAAGCTTTCATAACACCAGTGATTCGCCTTCCTCCTTGCGAGCCTTCTGGGCTGCTGTCAGAAAAGGCCGCGTACTCCCTGCAGACATTCGGCCCCTAACAGCCACGGCAAACCACTCCCTTCCCACCCATCCCACACCTACTGAAAACAGTTCTGCAACAGGAGCAGGCATAGCGCCCTGGGATGCTGCACCACCTCCACTACACCTGCTGGTGCAGCACTGTGGGTAGATGGTATTTCACAACAGGACGGGAGAGATTTTACCAACTGGAATTTCATCCTTCTGCAAACGAATTTTAACACCTTAGTGCTCACTTTGAGTCAGAGAGCAACGCTCAGCGCACCCATGCTCTCCAATAAAGAACCAGTGTTCTTGCTAAGCACTGATTTGAAAGCAGCATCCCTTCCTCCCCCAAAAATCCAGTAAAAAACAGTTTGACAATGTATTAAACAGAAATCTGTACACTGTTATCGTAGAAGTGCCTTGTCAATGTTCAAAACCCTATGCAAGATACTTGGTTACTACATGCATGGCAAGTTGGGTCCAAGGTGGAAGGAATCCAAAAAGCAAGGCACTTTTCAACAGGCCATAAGCTGACATGTCCTCAAGGCATGTTAGGACAAGATCTTCCTAGGAAAGAGACTGAAGGAGGTATGGATCCTTCTTTGCACTCACATACCTGGACCAATCAGGCCTAAACACAAAGTGGCTACACATAGAAAACTAATGTAGAAGACTTAGGCCAAGCTCAGGAGACGTGTCCAGGATAACATTCCACCTAGCCAGGAACGTATGGTTGGCATGCACAAGAGCCAGCCACGTTTGGGGCCTGGGGAGTTCCAGTGGCTGTCAATAACAGAACAGAGTGACAAGCAAAGCCCACTTACAGAAGGGACACACAGAAATTAATATCTGGGAATTCCCAAAGATTTCACTTATATTTTTTAACACATTGCAGAGGAGTCATTGCAGATCAAACATGCCATTCTCTGTTCATAATTTAAATATCTCTAGTTGAAAAGTGGCAGATTTAATTTCTGAGAGAATGTGCCCATGTTATTTAGGAGTCAGAATAAAAAGGCTGAACACTCAACACCTCCAGAGAAAAATGTAGCACCGGACACCCTGCTGTACAGCTTAATCTCCTTAATGGCGTGGTTTTTGTTTCTGCTTCTCCCTGGTCTTCAAATTTCCTGTAGGAGATCTTAGAGATCACAGACGCAGCCAGCAGTTCAACCAATCAAAACTCGTCAGCACCTGAATTTGCTGAACTGAGCAAACCCTCACACAGATGATGGGAATACTCAAGTGATGGGAATAAGCTCGCCACAGCCCGTGCAATGGGAGAAGCTGGCAGCCAGCTGAACACAGGCAGGCTCCTCACACGTGCCACCAGCCTGTCCCAAGAGCAGCACACGTACAAGTCACCCGAAAACCATTTGGGTGGAGAGAATGACAAACTTCCCACAGGAGGTGGGCATAAAGAGCTCTCTGGGAAACTGCTGTTAAACTGAAAGAATAGGTAGCAAAATGTGAATGACTGGGCAAGGACTCATGCCCCTGGACAACATTATTTCTTCTTTTTCAGCTAACAGTCTTCCCCAACTCTTACAAGTGTTTTCCTTTTCAAATAGCACTACTCTGATCTTGCCTGCTTTCAGCTTAAGTCTGCAGGACGTCAACTCACCAACTTTTCTTTCCTACCAGACTTCTGGCTCCACTTTCTGGTGGCACTGCTTCTGCTGTCTGAAAACAAAACAGAATTAAGTGCCAGGCTTGTTGTGACTGGATTTGGCCTCCCAGCCATGAGCTGGGAGGAAAGAAAAGGCAAAGTAAAAAACAAAACTGAGGGCCTTCAGAGAGAAAAAGTGACTGCCCCTCACCATGCTTTAGGTTGTACTACAGAGAAAAAACAGAGTCAGGAAATTGCAGAACCAGCTTCCTTTTCACCACTCAGCTCTGTGGGAGAGACACAAATCCATGCAAAAACCTACCAGCCACACTTTGCTCAGAACTGCAAAACTCAAAAGTGTTTCCTCCTTCCCTGATTGCTGCATGACCTACATATAAATTCACAGTATGGCTGTTTTCTACAGTTCTTTAGAGGATTTTGATGGGGTTTTCTTTTCCTCGTAGTAGATCTTCATCAGCAAGTGATAATGGTAACTATGGAGGTGGCTGGATTTTAATAGGAAGAACAAAATACCAAATCAATTTAATCACAGAGTGGTGACTGATTAGCACCCTCTGTAGCCCCCCTCCAGTGGAGGACAGCTCAGAGGAGAAGGACAAAAAACACACCATCTCCGGGAAGAACAGATCATAAAGGAAGTCCAAATTACCTCAAGACCTGGGAGATTGGAGGGTGACCTTAGTTTTAGAGAAGACATTTGCACCTGTGAATCACCAGGTACCTCAAGCGATTAACAAGGAATAATGTCTTCCTGAGCAAGCCAGACCAGCATGGAGGGTGTGGATACGTGGCTCACCCGAAGCCAACGTGAAAGTATAAAACCTGGAAAACTGATGAAACATTTAAATTTTGGAAAGAGCAATGGGCTTGAGCTGGCTTCCACCCACGTTCCGCCATGACTGGGGATGTCCAGTGTCATGGTGGTGAGCACACCTGTGTGCACACAGCTGTCTCACCCTACCAAATCAAAATCCTGTGTAGCCCCAAATATATCAAATAATTAAATTTGATATCCAATTCCTCCTCATGTAGAATAGCTGAAAGAACTTGGTCGGAATGTATTGAACTCTGACATAGAAATATGAGAAACAGAAATGCTATAGATTCACAACTTCACTTCTGGAGCAGCTGCCACCTTCCAGCAAGTTTCTCACAGAGGAGGCAGTTACTGAATGGCCCTATTGGCATCAGCTGCCATAATCATGACAGTCCCAAACTTATTCTTTCCTACCATCTCTCCAGCTGCTGTTGAAGGGATATCAATATGCTACCCGTGGGGGTGGCTGCCAAAAAACACTCCAATGGAGCAAAATTACTTCTGCTGGGGTAAAAGTGTTTGTCATGCTGACTATCCCTCAGAAAGCTCATCCAAGAGAGGAACACACCACAAACCGAGGTGATAAAAAAGAACCTTTATTATGACAGAAACAAGATTACAGAGCTTCCTTCCAGTATTCTACAGTCATTCGTGACACACTGTGCCCTGGGAGTTCTGAGAAATAACAAAATGAGAACTTTTACTACTGTAAAACTTATACAGCAGAGCTGCTTATTCAAGTAAATGATTGACATAAACCAAACCAATTATTTAGAAGAAAAGAACCAAACTAACATAATCATGGGGTTTTGGTCCTTCTGGAGCAGGATGTTATTTTCCCTGAACAATTATAGCTTCCAAAGACAGACAATGATTCACCTCTGGGTAAGGCAGTTACAACCTAACACATGCTGCCTGGGAATGGATCCAGAATTCTTAATCAGTCCTTTTTTTTCAAATTTCAGGGACTTAAAACAACTCAGACACAAATGGGACTTCACTGACATTTTCAGTAACTCTTACAATACTACTTGAAAGTGCTTTCTCACTTGAAACCCAGACTCCACTGCTTCTGCAGGACAGAAAGCCTGATGATCTGTAGTTTTCCACAGCCTTACCCAACCGCTACAGATCCAGGTGTCAGAAGACTGATTCAATATGGAAGTTGGAAAATTTAGGTCCCATGCCTCCTTAAAGGACTGGGGCTACTGCATAGATCCAGATAACTTCTCATGTAAATTCTCTTCCCTGTCAAAGCCCACTCCAGATGTCATTCCTTACTGAGTGTATTCTTACTTGTCTACTTTTCATTGTGGAACTTCAAAGATCAATCGCTTCAGCAGTGTTGATGTTATCTTTGGCATCTGCTTAGATCCTCCTATTTCTCTTCCTGCCACTTCGTTGTTCACTTCTGTCAGGATGGCTGCAAAATCCACACGCCTTGAACAAAAATGGGGAGAAGTTACATTGAAACACACGGTACTTGCAGCTCGGCCAAGAAGGTGATATGTGTTTGCTCCAATAAACTGGTATCCAAGGGAAGGCTGGTATCTCCCTCACCCTACTGCAACTGAAACTGTACATTCCACTGAATAACCACAGAATTCAGTGTGTTTTGGGGAAATAAAAGCAACCTCCATGTAGCGTTGCTGTGGCTACAGCCAGAAGAGGTCACCAAGATGAAACAAACGTATACATTCTTCTTCTGGACGCCGTGAGAACGTGATATCTGAAGGGAAATTCTGTTTTCTAAATGAAGGTTTTGAGGGGATGGGTGGGAGGCAACAATGAAAATTACGACTAAAGAACACTGGGGTTTTTTGTCTGTGTAATCACTCAACAAATTCACCTCTAATTAGGTGTCACTGGAAGAAAAATCATTTATCAGTCAAAAAACGTTAAAAACCACACATACACACACTTGTTTGTGTGTAATGTTGCAGCATTACAACCCTGGTTTTGTCACAGGAAAACCAGGGGAAGTCACTTATGCTTTGGCTTGTCTATAGAAGACCAACAATGCCCAATTTCAAAATAAATACTGTTCTCCACTGTCCTGCAGGTGAAAAGCATTAATTGCACAAATGCAAAACACTGTGTTTCAGCACAGCATGCTTAAGTATGCACATCTGCAATACCCCAAATGTACAAGAACTAGAAATAGTACTTACTGGGGGCAAAGCAACTTCATCTTCTCACAGAGGGACTGAATGTAGACACTGCCAGTCTTAGGACAGCGGTAGGACAAACAGTCCTCCACTGTAGCTATGCCAGTCAGAATATCAGCCTTATCAGGAATGGAAGTCAAAGGACTAGCATCCACCTCGAGATGTCCAGAAGAGTCTGATTCTACTGTAACAGATGGATGGCGTAGAGAGCCTTGGCAAGCCTGGATGATAAACACCTTGGGTTTGCCAGCAAGAGAAGGACAATTAGTTCCAGTGAAGCAGGAGACTAAATCTTCAATATTTACACACTCATCATCAACACCTTTTATTTTGTCTTTTTCGCCATGGGAGAAAATGAAGCAAACAAAACAGTCCATATTTCTATGATCTTTTTTGCTGTATTCTTTAACTGTCTCATATATTTTTTTTCCTTCTAGATTCATGTGTTCAACTGTCTCAAACTGAAGCCACTTAAAGACGCTTTTCACAGCCTCTGGGGAAAAAAATCAGAAGGAACTTGTTAAACATACACAGGGACAAGGAAGATGCTGAAACATCAGTGTCTGTGTGATAGATCAGATATTAGCAGAAGTGTTCAGATCCCACCAGTAAACTCACCTGACTGGCTCCTAGCCTGCCAAATCCCATTAGAAAAACCCAAATGCCTAATTTGCCTAATTTTATTTTTTTTAAAAGCAACTAGGTTAAGTATCATGCTATCTAAAACAAAAACAGGTTTCAGATTCTATGACGTATTGGTACAAATTAGTGAAGTTTACTGTGTTAAAGCAAGCTTTAACTATGCATTGCATAGTAGTCTCAGATGCCTAAGTACAACAGCTGGCAAGTTAAAGTACCACCTCTTTAGAATGACAAATTCTGCCACTCTTAAATGAAAGAGGTCCCTCATTCTGTGAGGATGGTCAATGCAGCAAGAAGGAAGCCAGAGTAACCTGCTCACAAATGCTATGAAGACTTCTCAGCAAATGGTGGCCTAATTGTTGTGTGGGCAGAGAGAAAGTAGCTGGGAAAGCCTGTAAATGGGCTGGATGGCATTAAAATATCCGTGACATGTCCTTTCAGGAATCTGATTTTACTTTTTTACTCTTTTTTATCTTAAAAGTGACTTGCAGGAAGACAGGCTTTAAGGAAAGCTACAGAGCATTTATTTGAGCATTGAAGAGAATTTGAGGACTGAAAAATATTTTTCTATGGTAGATAAGAATTAGAAACAATCAAAAAGTGAAAAGGTGGAATAATAATTACTTTTTCACTAGTTGTACATATGACCAATTAAGACAATGCTTTTTTCCTAGAACAAAAAGTAGATCCTTCTTTAAACCATCAGCTAAATTTTGGAAGTGGCATATTTCCCATTGGTACAGTGACTGTCACTCCAGTCTCTGGAGGCCAAGGAGTACCATGGACATGGTTCTTCTTCACAGGAAAGATTAGATAATTGTTTTGGAGAATTATCAGAGAAAAGAAACCCAACCAGTAATTGGATTTAAAAAGTACTTACCTCCATCTTGCAATGTTCCCGCTCTATTGTGATGTGGATTTCTAAAAATGTGGTTGTTAAGAATCAAACAATATCCATGGGGGTTATTTTTCATCTTATATATTTTCCCATGCTGCAGAAACAAAACAAAAAAAAAAAGCAGTTAAGAAAGTAGAGCCAAGCATTCAAAAGAGAAATACACTGTATACAGATTGCTGGTCCATCATTATCCAAGCACAAAAAAAAAAATCACAAAGGCCAAGAAACAAGAAAGGAAAAGCTAGCTTCAGAGGAGAGGATACAATCTAGCTTCAGAGGAGAGGAATCTTTGTCTCCCTGAACCCCTCCTCCTCTCTCTCTTTGGTCAGGATATGATTTTGACAGGGGAGAAAGGATCCAGAAACACAAATTTGCATGTGCATAGGAAAAGTTTCTGCACCCAACCATTCCCTCTGAGGGTCCTTGTGCGATTCCAGTGAGGTAGTGGGTTCTGCTATTCCCTTCCCATCTGTCTGGGAGTATCCTGGTCAGGACTTTACTGTCCCAGTCTCCATTATCGTTAAGATTGGTTTTCTTCACTCAACTGTTTGTACATTTCTTGCTTTAAAGGTTGCTGACAACCAGGTCCCCACAAAGAAGGCTTGGTCTTGTTTGGAAAATAGGAATTGTTCCAAGGCCTATATATAGAGTCAGAACCCCTCCATCTTGGCTGTGCCACCTGCTTGGTGTTGTGAATTTATGCTCCCTCTCCCAGGAGATGGATAAATACTTTAAGGGTAATCTTGAGGTATTTCTCACCCATTTTTCTGCCTCCCCCTCTGCTCCTTGTTCCTCTGGAGGCGCAGACACAGACACAGGATAGCGGACTTCTTCCCTAGAATAATTTTCTAAGAAGGAGAAGATAAACAAACCACTTTAGAACTAAAAGGATCAATCTTCCACTGTGCTTATTTCAACACTCAAAAAGCCAGAACAAGGAGTGAGGTGGAGGGGGTTTTCACAGCAGTGAGACACCAGCATTTTGTAGAGCTGGGCCAAGAACAGCTCCAGTTTCACAGACTACTGGTTATTGTAGAAGCCATGCAGGGCTGTGCTCCATTGCTTCTCTGCTCTTTTACTGGTAGCAAGATACAGATATTAAAAGGTTGAATGTCAGTAGTCATCCCAGGCAAGCCATTCACCAGCATCTCCACAGTGGGATATATAAGTGAAAGAAGAGACCCATTTTTGTACAATAGTACAAAATGCTGGTCCATTTACTTCTGAGGCGACTGTCTCTTCTCTAGAGAACTTTACTGTGTGGGTGGATGCAATGATGCAAAATACCAGCATAATGAAAGATCTCCTCAAAGCACTCAAAGCACTCCACCAGCAGCAGAGGACAGCAGCACAAAGCCATGCAGGGAAAACTAGTTGGTAGCTCTGCAGGGTACTGCATGGACTGTTTAAATGTATCTGAGGAAACTCACGTCCTGAGTCATTCAGAAGGAAGTTGTTATTGACTGAGACATCCTGTTTCCCAAAGAAACACCCAGGTGTGGTGCCAGAAAGCACCACCTCAGCTGCAACAGCCCGGATACACTGAAGTCCTTGAAATTTCCTATCTGGTTACAGAAAGCTACACTTCAGTCAAGTGCCTGGTTTTCAGGGACTTCCCTTTGACTAAGAGCAAAGGGCCTGGCTAACAGAAGATAATGCTGACAACCTCCCAACACAGCTTTCCCCAAGTCAACTGTCACCTCCTGTCTCTTACAGTGACTTGGAAGTTATGCTGGTCCAAAACCAGCGCTGCACTTTTTCCTGAACAGATAAATTGCATTTAAGGCAAAGAGAAGGAAGAAGAAGACCATTTACAAGGCACATATTTCAAGGATAGATACAAGAATCCATGATGGGATAATGAAGTAGCAGAAAACTTCAGAAACCAGAGTTCTCCAGAGCCTCCAGTTCTGCTGATCCTAGGATCCCGTTGATGTCAAATCAAGGCATCACCATCAGGTCTCTCCCTTATCGCTGGACTTCTAAGCTGCCAAGGATGGAGCCGTAAAAAACACAAGAGACCCCAGCTCTGTTCTTAAACAGCAGACTAAATAAATTTACCTTTTTTTTTTTCTTCATAGGCATCAATTTTTTTCTTTACATCAGGTCTAAATCTCTGTAATATATCTTTCAGCATTGTCAGGTTATCTTCTTTAATTATCCCATTTATTTCCATTTCCAGAAAGACCTGCAACATTGACTGGTAAAACAAAAACACATAACCCAAACTCATCCAGTGACCTTTAATAACTGCAGTATCAGGCACTTCTACAACAGGGCAGAAGACAACATCCTCATTCCCAGAGACTGACCAGCTGAAGACCTATTACTTTTTCCTCCAAACCTCATTAAAGCAAGGGTCAAGATGCAAGGCAACTGAATAAACACATCATCACTAAGGTTAAAGCAGGACAATTAGAAATTGCCTATAACTAGGCTATCCTGCTTTGTTTCAGCAGTACAAAGCACTGATGAGGATAACATGACATCCTGTCGTGCTTTGTGTTCTGATGAAGGGCTGCTGAGTCCTTTAGCTATGCCAATTTGCATTTTCTATTACAGAAAAGCTGTTCGGCACTAATTTTGTTTATTAAAGCTCAATTGTCCACCAAGTTGGGCGTAAATCTGCTATTTTTTCTCTAGGTGCCACAATGCAAATAGGACTTCTAAGGAAGGTTCTTAATAATACCATGCATTTTTATAACACAGCTCATTACTTACAAATATTAAACTAGCTCACCCAACCTCTTAATACTTCTAGGGGAAAGTTAACAATATGTTTTTACTCCAAATTTCAATAAAGAAGAAAATGTACCCATTGACACACAAAAATTTGTGGTTGAACTCACATTAGAACTCGATTTTCTGTCTCCAAAACATCATTTTTCCTTTAGCAAACATCACTCTTCTTAGGTATAGCATATGTCTTATAAAGACATTTGTCTTATAAATGCCAAGCAAAGATTAAAGGAAGAGCATGATCGATTTTGCAAGAAGACGAGTTTAAGGAAACAGGCGGTGGAGAGAAAATAGAATCAGGAGAGCAAAAAAGGCAAAGATAAGATACAACAAAAAAAGTAAGGGTCCATCCTTTCACACAGCAGCTACCAGCTAACATCACAATTCTTTCAAACCAGATTTTCATGAATGCAGACTGCTTTCTCTTTCCTCCCTTCTTACAAGAACTAGAGGACTGTGAACTAGCCTTGCAAAAAACTTCTCAAGATCACTTTTCATACAGCATTTTCCTGGAGCTTGGTCTTTGGTAATTGTTTTTGGAGCAGGAACTTCACACTTCTGACATCTTCTGGAGTCAAGTCCTCTGCAATTCCATATAGCAGTTGCCTGACAATAAAGAATAGACAGACCTTCAAGAAAGCTGTAAGAAGTAAACACAACAATTAAACATTTGAACTGCAAAATGTAAAAATCACAATGGCAGGAATTAATGTGTAATAAATACAGTTATGCTGGGATATTCACAAGACAACAGTGCAGGCAGAAAAGACAGTTGACACTGAACTGTTGCAATCTGCATGCTCCTGTGTTAACTGTAAGCTGACACCTGTGCCCTGCCCGGACCTGCAGCTCCGGTTGACACTGAACTATTGCAATCTGCATGTTCCTGTGTTACCTGTAAGCTGACACCTGTGCCCTGCACGGGGCCTGCAGCTCTCTCGCCATCTCCTCCCGGCTGGAGCCCAGGTGGTCGATCAGGAGGTCGATCCGACTGATCCGGTAGAGCAGCTCCTTCAGGAAGGACAGGTTCCCCACCCCGATCATGTCTTTCTCCTGCAGCACTTCGAAGAAGGCCTTGGGCTCCTGGATGGCTTCCAGCTTCCTCCTGGGGACATGCTCCAAGCTAAGGAACTTAAGAGCTGCCAGTTCATCTGTGACCAGAGCCTCAGAAACTTCAAAAAGCAGTTTGTGGAAGTCTGCACTCATTTCACATCAGGATTTGGATCTAAACACAAACAGCAGTTGATTTCATTTGTCAGTAAGACTTGCGCAGCAACGTGATTTATGTAAGAGGCATCACATCATGTAGAATAGCCCAAAACAAATAATATTACATGCAATCAGAAGTGTTTCAATAGGGAGAAGCTGTCTTGCTATCATAGCTTTGATGCTTAAGTCTTTCTGTTCTCTGGACTTAACAAAGAATATTAAAACCTCTGTACCAAGTGACATTAACAGAGAAAGTCATAGATCATTCTTGCTTCCTATGGTGTGTCTGGACAGTGGGAAGTACCAATGTACAGGATGTACAATCCTGGCAGGCTGCTGCTGGTTTTGTTTGGGTTTGGGTTTTTTTGAAGTTTGATACCATTTGGGAGAAGCAGCCACTTGCCAGTCTGAAAAATAGACTATGTAATAAATGAGACTGCCAAATTTTACACCATAACAAAGGTTTTACATCATAACAAAACTAAGAGTCCACATGAGTATAGCTACTCTAAGCTATCTGGCTTCTTCTTTCTTTTTATGCTGCTTCTGTTCAGCATACCCAAAGCACCTCTTCCTGCTTTGGTTTATCTGCATAAAATAAAACTCAGTTCCAAGCTCTCAATTAATTTGTAATATTACAAGCAAATACAGATCATGTCAACCCTTTTAAAAAGGCCAGAAGAATTCTTATCAAACTATCTCTGTTTTGCTGAACATGAAATACCACCTCCCTTCTCCTCCACTTTCTCCATCAGCTTTAGAAATATTAAACTTGGCTTATGGATTCAACTTTTGAGCACAAGAGGAAGTTAGAAAATACCAAGCCTTCCAACTACCTCCCCCTGACACTTAAAGGACCTGCCTCTGCTGATGTGATGACCCGTGGGCATGTTGGTGTCTGTTATAAATTCTTGTAAGGCTGAACAAGGACACCGGACATGTGTCAGGAATTCTCATTGTTTGATTGTACCATCTTCTTAACTGTGGCAACCAGCCCAATATTTAGACTCAAAAGGTATTGGCTAACATGCCCTTAAATTTATAGAACACATTTCCACAAGAGCAGAGGCTAACAAGCCCTTAGTTTTGCACAGTACGCTTCACAACACCCACAACAATCTCCTCGAAAGATGCTGGCTCACGAGCCACAAAAACCTCCAACAGCTCCCCCCTCCCACAACAAACTTCAAAATGGAACATGGGGTAAAATATTATAGCTGTGCAAGCCAAGAAAGGGAAGAAAGTAAAGAATATCCCCAGTCCTTAGATCCTGTGTTGATGCTGCCACATGGATAGTCTGGAGATGGAGAGACAGAGAAAAGAGAGGGAATAAAGGGGCAGGGGGTGTGTACCCAATCCATGTCCTGCTCTAGTTAACCTGGTGCATGTTCATTATCTAAATTAGACTTGTTGTGCGTTTTGTTCATGTGTGCAGAGCCAGCCCTTCTCCAGGAAGTGAGCTGGGCTGGGGGAACGGAGCACGAGTCTCAGGGCGGAGCAGGGAGTTTGGCTCAGCACGGTGCTGCCCCACCGCCACGGGACTCTCTTCTGATCACACCTTTCCTGCAGCAATGCTCAGAATGTTTGAGACAAATCAGCCTTGGGTCTGGTTGCCTACAGCTGACACTTAAAGTGTCTCCACTTCCTTCTAGTAAGAGACCCATTTGCCATTTTATTCTCTCTGCCCTAGATGTGGGACACCTGGGAATCCCTGAAGAGAAACTACGTAAATGCCTTCAGAAGAGGTCTCTTGTCTTATAGAGAGACACTGGCAGTGGGAGACAGAAAGGTCGACAATGACAGAAGAGAATTTCCTATTCCTACACTACTGGAATACTGCAATCCATTTTACTTACTGCTACTGCAAATGTTTCAATAACAATGCTCCAAGGTAGCCCCGCTAACTGGTAATAATAATTAGCAGACAATTGTATTCTGCTCTCCTCCAAGGACCACTATGCAGCAGAGGAGCTTTTTGTGGCATGCCCTTGGTCAGCTTTCTTTTGGTTAGCAAGAGTGAATGTACAACTGAATCTAGTGAATGTACAACTGAATCTTAAACCTTTGCATTTCAAATAAACTAATAAAACAGTGAAACGTGTTGTGACACAGCACATGCAATTCATGTTCTGCCCCAAAATACTGTTTTCTTTAAATCCATTCAAACGGGCAAGAATTCATATAATTCAGCCCATATAAACCAGTTGTATCTGAATGTGCTTAACCTCACAGTTAAATGATTCCCTGACTTTATATTTCTATAACCACACAGGAAAGAATATTTTCTTGGTAGGTAGTTATGAAGTTATCTTCTTTATCACATAAATCATGCCTTTCATTTAAGATACAAGGGATATTGCTTATAAAAGCAAATCTTTCTTGTAAAGGGAATTTTCGTTTTATTTCTCAAAGGCTGTAAGTTTCAAACCCATCAAATTATTGCAGTTAGAAGAGATGTGCCACCTATATGTTACATTTCAGCCTGTCTGTAATTACAGGGAGCACAATTAAAACAATATTTAACTGCCACTGTCTCTTTCTCCCGGTTTGCTAACTTAAAGACACAACTGATACAATGACTATTATTATTAATAGTAGTAGTAGTCATAGTAGCAGTAGTAATAATTTTACATCACTTACATGGGAGGACAACTATGAAGAAAGGGAGCCAGCCAGTCTCTAAAGTTTCCGGAAAGTTCTGCCTTTTGTACAATACAGTATTGTCACGCAACTTCCCAGAAGTATGTTACAATGGAATAAAATACAAATAAAGCAGGAGACCCCTACTTCAGCTACTTCATAGTTTCATTTTCAGTGAACTGATTATTACAGAACTTGTGAGAAAAAAAATGGTAAACAAGCCATGAAAGTAATCAGGTTTTGCTTTTCTTTTAAGGCAACAACTAAGCAGCATACCTAGTGCTTTCTAGCATAGAGCACAGCTCAGTACTTTTGCTCTCATACACAAATCTTAATTAAAAGAGTGAGAGATGGCTGAGTCTATATATTTTCATTTAAAATATCTTAGTCCCACTGTCCTGCTGTGTCACCAGATCTGCCATGACTTACCCCCTTTCTCCAAAGTCCCTCTCCAACTTACCCCAGCTTATTTTTAACAGGAAGATATTTCTTAAATTAAGAAAAAAAGTCAACTATTAGCGCCAAATTCAGTAGCAGCACTCAGTAAATACAGGGAACTCAACAACTAAACATTCTTCTGAAATTATTTATGTAATATACTTCCCCATTTAGAGGCGAATTTGAACAATAATTAACTTTTTACATCATTGCTCTCTTTAAAGAACTCAGCCTTCAGTGAAAAGGTTCCCAGCATTCAAGTCGCTGGAATCTTCCACGCAGCAGGAAATAGAACAGCACTCAGCATGGCTTCCAGACTCTCAGCAGACCCTCAAGGCAGCATTATGAAGAGAGAGTTAGGAGAGCCAGAAGTTGTTAAAATTTTGCAATGAAAACAGTCATTCATGGATTTTAACCTATCCATCTTCACAAACTCAAAATTATAACATACCCTTTGATAGAATGAAGCATACAAATTCCTTCCAAAAGCCACACTCTAGTAACAGATCAGAAAACCTTGTCTCACTGGCGGGAATTGCGCCATCATCCAAAGGCCGGGAGCAGCACAGAGGAACACCCCACGTACTCTTTCATCTTCAGATCCAAAATGTTTGTCTCCATGTCATTCCAAGTCTCAGCATCTCTTTCCCTCCATCATTTCTTCTGTGTCTTACCTGAACCAAGACTTCAGTTGCCGTCTGAAAGAGCCACCGTGCTGTGATATGCACTGTGACAAACAGATAATGGCTTCTCCTCATACAGCAGTCGGAAGGACCACCCCTTTTGGCACTACTAGTTTCGCTTTTGATTTCTTCCTCTCTCGCCCTTCCTGGAAATGTTCCTGTCCTTTCGGTAAATCTCTCTAATTTCCCTTTGCTCTCCTGCACACTGGTTTCCTCCAGAACTGCCTCAGTGACTCAATCTTTTCCATGTACAGGCTGCCAAAAATTCATCTCCCTAGAAAGGGCGATCTTGAGGAAGAACAACTGCAGTGGTTCCTGCCTGCTCAGCAACTGGAGCGACTGTTGCCTGCACTGGCGCAAGGCGGGATACACAGCTCCTGCACAAAAAAATGTCAGGAGGGACAGGATACCAGAAACTTGACTTCCACTTTAAGATCGTGATCTTGCCAAGATACTAACTTCCCCAGAAGACTCTTTTTACACTAGTTCCTCTTAAATCTGTCTATACAGGGGCTGCACAAGACACAACCCTTCCTTAATTCTGTAGGTGGAGAGCGCACACATGTGCATGTGTCTCTATGCTATCAGCAAGCCTCAACAGCAACCAACCACATTTGTTTGTTTGTTTGTTTGTTTGAGACTGGTTTCTTTCTGGCACAGTATCACTGGAGTTACAGGGAAGGTGTACAGCGTGGACAGCAAGGAGCAATGAATATCTAAGTTGTACAAAACTGACCCACTTTCCCCAAGAGTTTCAAACTTCCATCTCACAATACACTGCAGGAGATCACATAGAAATGCCCAAGTGGCTGGATGGCAGCTGCAGTTCCAGTGCTGAGCCTGCCCTGCCTTTGGGCTGGTGCTGACAAGTACCACTGCATGCACCCAGGTATTACAGTGTGCAGCCACATAAACACAGCCCTCGACACACACAAGTGAAATATTCACACTAAATAGGCTAAATCAGGGTAGCGCAAACTTTGTTTAAACAAACTTCTTACGAACAAGGGAAGGCTCACATTACCAGGCTTTCACACTTCACAAGTGTGGATCCCTCCCCCCACAGAACTCAAAGCAGCAGTAAGCTCAGACTCTCCTGACTGCCTTTACCTACCTATGATTTAACTGGAGATTACCCAGGCAGAAGTTTCTACAGAGAAAGCAAGAGAGCATGATGACATTCTCTGTCTACCAAACTAAAAATGAAAACAAGATGCTGCAAAACAAGGTCAATGATTACTCCATACTGATAAAATTTCATTTGTTTCCTAAACACACAAAATGAGTGCATCAAGTCTGAACAGTAACTGCAAGCCAGAAACATCACAATTCCATCCCAATGTTGTATATTCCACTAAAGGACGAAACGTTTTTCTTATCTGTGGCATAAATGTGACTTCAAGTGTGGCAGCCATGCTAACCCAGAAGATTTAAAATGCAATGGGTCACACAAGTACCACTTCATTATCATAAAGGGACCATCATGTTTTGGAAAACTGGCTGCATTTCAATGCTCTATATGATGCAAAACTCCCCTCCTAAAAACAGTGCAAGCTAGAAATAGCACTAGACAGTACTCTTTCCAAACTTCACCTTAAGGTATTGCTAATCATATATAACAATGAGTGTTTTGATAAAAGAAACTAAAGTTTCACTTCAGCTTAAACCCTGAAGAAGTTAAAACCTCACTGATTCACGCAGCCCACCAAAGCGCAGGAATCAGCCAGAAACAAGGATAAACCCCTACCCAATACAAAAATTTTATCTCACCAAGCTCTTAAAAAGTATGAGTTTAATGCAGTAACAAACAGGAAAGACACAGGCATACTTAATAACTGCTCATAACAAAACAACATGGCATTATTTCAGTTAATTCACAAAATTCTATTAGCAACTTAGTCAATAGAGGCCTTCTCAAATGGCTTCATTTTAGATCTTAAACCAACAAATGATAATTAAAAAATGTAATGCTTAACAAAGTTAACCTGACTGCTGTATTTCATAGCATGCAAATCTTCTACCCTAAATTTTCTCAGAAGTGATGGGAAAATAACAATTCACAAGGTTTCACAGCGGGAATAATAATGGAGCATTTTACCTTTACTCAGTTTTGGAAAACTTCATTGTATGTGAAGTTTATGTTAGCCATTTGAGGGTATCGGTGTGCACTGTGGAACAAATTGCTGATTTCAGTTGGTAACTACTTCTTTATTAAGTTAAATGTAATTTTCATTAGAAATGGAAGAAATCCTTTCCCACTTACAACTTAAGGTTTTGTCTCTTCATTCCTACTTTTTTCTCTCTGTGAACATAGCTAGTGGATTTAGAAACTGGATTTAAAATTGTTAGCCTGCAAAATAAAACACGATGAGTCTAAACCAGACCACTAATCCTGGTTTAGATATGAAAGCTGACATGCAATCCCTATGCTGCCAGGAAAAACCTTTTGTATCTGCAGCCTGTGCAGGTACAAAAATATTTAACATGACAGAAGCATGGCTCTTCCAACATTGACAACTCCAAATATATAGATGATGTAAATAGCTGGCACATGGATTGTTTTAATTGTGTCTCCTCCAGTTTCAGAGTTTGTTTGACAAAAAATTTATGAGGCCTTGCATTGAAGCTAACAGATCCTCAGGGTTTTGGCTAATTGTCTTAAAACAGGTAGTGTAATGAACTGCATTTAAATGAGATGATAAAGTTATGTGTTTTAAAAGCCTTCATGTTGCTCTGAAGGAGGAGGGGCTATAGGTATTGGGAATATAAATTTTCTCGTTAAGGTATATGCTGGTTGGGGCATTTGCTTCTTTGTCCCTGAAGGGCTAACACGTCCGGCCACATCTTCGTTAACTTCTGTAAGAATTGACAAAATATCTTCACCCCTACAGCCAGAAGGAGAGGGAAAAAAAAAATTAGTTTTTAGTGAGCAGATGGCAATCCACTTAACATCTCCCTGATCAGCTAGAAGATACAGTATGAACATTTAAAACATAAAAAAGAAAACACATTGTTTTCTCCAAATTTCTCTTTTGTCCTCATTTGAGTCACATTAAAAACAAAAGATCTTTTCTTGCTCTGTCTTGCTTAATTCAACCAATAAAGAAAAACAATGGAATAAAATATTTTTACCTATATCCACTCAGGAAACTTCGCTGCCTTAAAGATTATAGATGTGAGGTTTTGAGTGTTTTTTCACAATAAACTTCACATTCTTCAGATTACATGGATGGTACTAGCAGAGTTAATGTAAATTTATCAGTGTAAAATCATCACTTTAACTAATTCTGTCCACCTTAGAACATGGGTGGGTGTTCCTAGATGAACTACCTTTGGAGAAGAAAAATTTATTCAGAGCACTAAGCCAAGTATTTACCTTGGTACCAACAACTGCAGCTTGCTGCAGAGAGCCTGAATATACCAAGCACCCTCTTCAATGTGCCGGAAAGAGACATATCCCTCAACTGTGGCCATGCCTAGGAGGAAATCAGCCTCTTCGGGAATGCTTTCGAAAAGAGAAACTCTCTCTTGCTCGGAATACAAGTCAGGAGTTTGTCCATCAGTATCAACACAGACTGGACGCTGTATATTGTTACCCTGGCATGCTTGGATAAAGAAGAGTTTGGGCTTTGCAGCCAGCTGCGGACACTGTTTGGCAGTGAAGTGGGACACAAGCATGCGGATTGACACAAGTTTGTCATCTGTCCCGTAGATTGCTCCTGACGCTCCATGAGATAGAATACAACATATAAAACAGTTCCTGTCTTTGTGATCTTGCACATGCTGCCAAGTTTGCATGAGATTTATAATATCCCCAGACGTCAGATCCGTGTAAGTCCTCACATCCAGACCAAGCCATGTGAATACTCTCTCCAGTTGCTCTGTAAATAAATGAAAAATAAAAGGAAAATTCGAGGCAAGAGAAAAACATTTTATGAAGCTACCATACAAGCTAATCTTAGAGGGGGAAAGACCTTACACCCTGACACTTCTGCAGATTCATCCTCATACTAGTACCAACTAAAGGTTGGAATAAACCTTTATAAAATAAAAATAAATAATAAAAAAATATGGCATCAGCTCAAACACAGAGCTCCTGGATTTTTCTAGAAAAGTTTCAGAAAATAGTGCGTACATTGTCATTTTAAGGGAGCACACAAATGACACTTGAAAATAAGAAGAGTCTGCCCCTCCCCAGTTCCACATAAGATCTTTCAAAACCTTCCTCACATCATTATTTTCCAGTTGCAGTTTTGACTATTAAGAGTTCCATTTATAAGAGATAAATAGAGAAAACAGAACAAAGTAAGTATGCACAGAGTTGCTTGATTATGGAATTTTGCATTACATTAGGTAGAATGATGGCTTAATTTAGTTTAGTTTTAGTTCTTTACTATAGCTGTAGATAAAGGATAAGTAAAAAGATATTCTTAAAATTATTCAAGAATGATCCAACTGAAAAACCCAGTGGTTACTTGTCCTTTAACCTTTCCTCCCCTAGGATACACAAATGACATAATTTAACACATATCAAACATTTTACTCTTTTGGAATATTAACTGACCATTGACAATAAAATATAGAGCAATACTACATAATCAACTCACCTGGGGAAACAGAGAGACTAATCCTCCAAAAATCTCACTTTGGTTAACTTACCAGCATCTTTGCAAGAACCCTTCCTCTGAGATCTATTGAAGTTAACATTATTAATAATGAGACAAAATCCTCTGTGTGGCCCATCCATTTTGTAGCTTTTCATATTCTGTAGAAAGGAGAAGAAAAAAGCTTACAGTTTCAACAAATTTATTCAACTTACTCATATTTCCTTAACATGTCTGAATATTGGTGTCCAGGAGTTAGAGGCACCTAAGACTGTGGGCTATTTTTGAACATCTGGAACTCAATGGTGCCTCCTTGTGTGAAAACACATCACTGAAACTCCAACCACACAGTCACCATCCTATCAAACTGCAGAAGAAGAGTTTAGCATCTGGCTTCTCATCTGTATGCAAAAAGCAGGATCCAGCAGCCAAATTCTGCAATCTGAGTTGGTGATGGGGACAGAAGTCTCCAACTGTTTCCAATGTCAAAACAATATTTTAGCTTCATGGCAGAGGGCTTTCAGTGTGAGCCCTGAAACCACAGGATGTTAGACATCTGTGTTGGGTTTTTTTGAGACCAGTAATGAACACCTGGAGCAGGTGATTCATACTGATTCACTGGAAAAGGATGCAAGCAGAACAGAGATCTCAGAAGTGCATAAACCTACCACACTACCAATTTTTTTGTTAAGACTTAAAATTACCTCCCACTGTTAAAAAATAACATTTTTAAAGCTGAAAAGTACCAAAACTTCAAGTACCATGTATTTAAGTCCAACCTTGGGTTGAAATAAAAAACTCCATCCACTGCAGTCCCTTCCTGCTCACTAGAGAGCAATACACACCTCCTTTTGTGCATTTTAGCAGGGCAGAATGAAGGCAGCCCTCCAAGTTCCTTCCACAGCTTTGCTACAGCAGTCCGAACATCAGGTGATGAAAAGATGTTATAGCACAGAACTTCAAAAAATTAAATAGCTATAAACAAATGGAGCAATTTGCTCCTTCAATATCCATGGTCATTACGAAGAAAAGGCCAGAGGGAGAATTCAATGGTTACAGTTCTGTGGTTAAAGAGTACACATAAGGTCCCCAGGAAGGGATCTCTCAAAAGAGATCTTTTCTCATGTACCAAGACCTCTGCAAGAGCTTACTAAAAACTCTTGCCTCCTTTTAATCCTTCTAACGAGGGCTTTGCCTGCTACCACTTATCACTTCTAATTTCAGGATGCCCTGAAGCCTTTTCTAAGCCAGATTCAAAAAGTGAGAAGTGTGAAGCTCCATTTGTCTCTGCGTCTTGCATATTCTACTGCCATCTCCAAAATACACAACTTAGACAATGCAAAATGTTTTGCCTTTATCAGGAAGATAAGCACATGCACTGATGTGTGAATAACTTCAAAGGTATTATGCCCATTTTGCCTACAACACGCCTTTCAATATTGCTAAATTTCTGGCCTCCGAGGTTAAAATATTCTTTGAAACGTTCCAATTTATCAGTCAAGAAACTTTATAAGACACACAGATATCTCACAAGTCCTTGCATGATAAATGCCATTAGAGACATGAAGACCTCACCCCCCCCAGGTACTCAAAAAGGATTTAAGAGATTGTCTCAAACCTTGGATTCATTTTCTACATTGCTGAATTCTCCACGCAGCTCCAGTTTTGTTTCAGGGAAGCCTTGTGTAAAATTAGCTGCCTTGTTATCTAGAAAAAACCCCAGCACAGATATTTATGAAGATAAATCCAATATTTGTGGATGTAGCAAAAAAAGAGTTTAGTTACAATACATCACTTTTTGTATTTGAAATACTGTTTCACTGGAAGGAATAATTCCGCCATATAAGACAGAATGGTCATGTTCAATGGATCTATTCTGAATGTTTTCTGTTTATTTTTATTATATATATTTTTGTGACAGAGGCAAGGCTTCTATTTGTATCAATAATGCAAAATAAAGATATCCATGGTACAAGGATAGATTCTACCCAAGACATTCAAATGAACTTTTCATCTGGAAATCAGCTTAGAAATTACCTGTATTTAAGAAGAATCTGCATTCTTACTACTGACAGTCTCATTTTTTTTTCACCTGAATCACTGATAAATCTCATTTTTCAAATATAAAAACAGAAATCATCTGTATGCTCATAGCCCATGTATCAGAAACACATGCCCACACAATTTGTCTTGCCAGCCTATTAGCAGGCAACTGCCTTGATATAGTGCACATTCATAGATCACAAAGTGCCTTTTACAGGACAGTCGTCATCATCTCAATACTATTCACAGGGAAATTGAGAAGTGTGACATAACTTTATGTAGATTTTCACTTTCCCAGCCTGTTCTGTAGATGCTGGGCTGCTTTGTGGGGCCACAGATATTCCAGCACATCCCTGTATTTCAGGGATTCAGCTAGGAAATAATGCAAGCTAGGAATTATTATGCTACATTTATGCCACTCTAGCTCCTGTTTCAGCAATACACACATATGACCTGAAGTTCAGTTGCCCAGACCCATCTAGTGCTTCCTGCATTTTGGCAAACCTACTCCTAGACTATGAATTCCTCACCTTTTGCCTTTTTGTAGCAGTCTATTGTCTCTAGGAGATCAGGTGAAACAGTCACGCAGACATCCTCCAGTATCTGTACATTGTCTCTAGTTAAAAGGCCCTGTTTTTCCAATAAAGTCAGCAAATCCAAAGCAGACTGACAGCCAAAAGGAGAGAGTAAAATATAATTATTGTTCCTTAGAAATCAAAACTTGCCTCTCAGCCCTGTCTCAAACAATCACATTATTATCTGCTTTCCTCCCTACCAACAAGGACCAGTCCCTTTTATATCACTGTTGATGAAGAAATGTTGCTTCACAGAAAGCCACTGGTTGTGTTATTACTTGGTATGGTCCTGTTTAAACAGATTCACCGAACCATATTAATGACTTGTGGCTTCAAGAAGGCTTCATTGCTGTAAAACAATACCAATGACATATGGACCTGAATCTCCCTTGCATATGGCTCAAGCAGGGCAAAGATTTGATTAGTCACCTTTTTATAATCTGATGCTAGACAGTGAACTGCCAGTGACTGACCTTAGCACAAGGGTCCAAATTCTACTCCTGCCTGTCAACATCTTCCTTCTTCCTATCCCTATGAATACAACCAGCCTAGCTGTATATCATGCAACTATGCATATTCTGCATGTTCTGCTCTATTCTGCCAAACACTTCTCACACTTTTCCTCCTATTTCCCCCCTTCCTTATTCCCTTCCCACCACATACACATTTGGCTCACTCCTCACATACAAGAGTTATCCGTCGCTTTGGAAGATGGTTTTGCAGGAGGAATATGATTTCCTTCAACATCTCATTGGTGATATTCTCTGACAGTTCATACAGCATCTGCCTGTAACAGAAATCCAGTGAGATAAAAGTGGAACAGAAGATGGTGTAAAAACCAAAGGCAATCTAAGAATTTTAAAATGGAATGACAGAGATAGCAGTAACGGAGGGTAGAGAATTCCACTGCAAGCTTACCTGTATGGAGATATTCTTCCCTTCTCACGCAGAAGTTCTTGCACCTTCTCCTTGGTGTAACCAAGTTTCTCGAGCAAGGAGTGACATTTAATTCTGTATAAGAGTTCAGCGAGCAGGAAAGGGTCTTCTGCATTCAGATATTCTTGAGCCATAAGAAGCTTAAAGATGTCTGCTGCTGACTTCACACCTTCTAGTTTACTGAGGTGGAGCAAGTCAGTACAGAGAAATTTTAAAGCTGCTACATCGTCAGTCACCAAATTTTCACTAATAAGGAAAAGCTGCTGATGGAACATCAAGATGACATCATTCTCCATGTTGCTGGAACAGTCTCTCTGCCTGAAAGCAGAAAGCAAACACTAGTAACACTTGAATCTTCAATACAGCAATCCTTCTACTAACATACTTCTACTACTTACCCAATGACTGTTTGAAAGCCCTGAATTACCTTTTAATAAATAAAGGTTTTAAATAAATTTAAATTTTACTTCCTTCTCTAAACACAAAACTACAAAACCGACCAGATTTGGCAGAAGCTCCAAACAACCCAGTCTATAATTGAAGTTAGCCCTGCTCTGAGCAAAACACTGTGCTAGATGACCTCAAGGTCTGAATTTCCTTTTCTTTTAAACATCTTCCACATTCAGATCTTTGTTTCGTTCCATTCTAACTGGGAAGAGTCCCTGCAGTAACTTATTACAACTATTAACGGAGACAGCACAGTGGTTCATGCATACTCCTTGATCTGCAGTCCAAGTGCTTCTTGTTCTCTGGCTGTAGTAGGGAGGTGTTCCTCTATTACAAGGCTGACACCCAAGCCGAAGCTGTGGAATATCCATCCACGCCCAGTTGTATCTTGCTTCCAGGTTGTATTTGACATTTGGCATAGAAAAACCCTTATAAGCCTCCTTTACAAGTAAATGTCAGTTAAAATGTAATAGCACTCAATGCTCAGTCTAAATAGGCTCTGCACAAGCAACTCAATCTTACTGATGTTTAATAGAGACTAATCAACCTTCCACTACACCAACTTCTTCCATGTAGCCTAGGCAGTTCTATTCTGCCCAGGGAAGGTTAAGTAGGTAAAAAGGTGCTTCAGTGCCCTCTGGCTGCTAGGTCCTTAATCTTTTGTTTAGAGCAGCGGGAAGCAAACGCTTCTACGAGAGGGAGCACAATCAGCGCAGGATCTACCCGCTGCCCAGGCTTGGCGCGGCTCACCCGCACATTCCCAGCTGGACCCAGCAGGGCATTGACACAGAAAAGAAACGAATCCATGTCTCTAACGGATGCTTTCAGGTATCGCCGCAGAGAAGGAAAATCGTATGAAATAAGCAGAATAAGGATTGCAAAGTTACCTTTTCTTTTTCTTTCAAGTTTTACTGACTGGAGCACTGCCCCAAAGATTTAAATGTAACGCGAAGCCGCGGAGAGCCGGAAGCTCAGCCCGCAGCCCGACGTGGGAGTATCCCGACGGCCGCGCGGGCAGCCGGGAGGCAGCCGCACAAAAAGCGAGCGGGAATGTGGCTCCGGGCTCGGGAGGTGGAGCCTTCCTTTGTTCCCTCTCCGTTTCAGCCCCACTTCTTGGTACCTGTTACACGAATTCCAGTCGCGACCCCTCTCCCGGCAGCTGCCCGGGGCGGCGGTTCGCGGCTCCTCTCGCGGTCCCTTTTGCGGCTCGCCGCGGGTGGGCCAGGCGTGCCCGGTGCCCGCCCGAGGCGGGAGGCAAGGGGCGGCGCCAGCAGCAGGGCAGAATGTGGGACCAGGGGGACGCGAGGGAAGGAGCCGGGCACGGGTGCCTGCGCCCGCCAGGGCTTGCACGGAGAGCGGCGGCACCGCCCTGCCCCGCCGGGCCAGCCCCGGCCGCAGCCCGCCCGCCCTCGGCCTCAGGGCTCGCGGGCTCGGGGAGCGCCGCCAGGGACGCGGGAAAAGGCTTCAGTCTGCGCCCCGGTACGAAGCGCAGGACGCGACCCGTAATTCGTCTCGCTTTTGCTGCCAAGCCGTTTTAATGCAGGCTACATGGCAAAAAGGCCTCAAACATTTTAGGCACATTATTTTTATTTTTGTTTTCCCACCGGAAGGAAGCCTGAAGAGCAGTGCTTGTGGGAGAGGGCTACAATACCATTTGCATGTGGGTCCGTGTGTCTGCTGCGGCAGGAGGAGGAAGGTGAGCACACTCTGCTCAGCGCAGGCTCCTCGGGGCCTTCAGCACCCCCGGGGTCACCTGTATGCCCCCCACAACCTCGGGTCAACGGAGACAGGATGGGAAGTGTCTCCTTGCTCATGCCAAAAGTTGTCGTCCAACATACCAAGAGCAGCCGAGTTACCTTTTGAAGCCATAAGGCTTGCTGTGCTTTATTAAGTCAGCTCATTTTTACAGAGCTGGAGAACTTCACAGCCAAATTTAACAAGTTATAGAGGTCTAGAGAATAAACAGACCAAGATTTTCAGAGTTATTCTATGGTCTAGAGGGAGACGGGGACAATCAGTCTGACTGCATACAGAAATTTTATTCAGAATATCAGCTTGAAACCCAGAATTTGTATCTAATTATAGTGTCTTATTGTTTCTAATACAGAAACTGAAAAATAGACATTCTTTAAACCTCTTTCCTTCTTCCATATATACAGCACATACAGAACTACACAAAATGTTTTTTCCAGTTATCAGAAACCAAAACCGTAATTAAGCGCCACACAACAGTGACTTCAACAGCCTTACTCCAAGCTCTGACAACACAGGAGCAGAGTAACTTGTTTTATCTCCTTCAATAGTAGCTTCTTGAAAAATAGACATTTTGGCAGTCTAAGACCATGAAATTTCACCAGCATGTTATTATCTGTGTTCCTGTGTTAACACCCTAAACTCATGATGAATCCAAAATTCTCTTCCCCCTTTTCTTTTGGCTAAAGGATCATTTAACCTGAAATCATTTCACTGTGTGCAATACAAGGACAACTTGATGCAGTCCACACCCTGCATCCATTTCTAGACTCAAATTCTATGTGCGCAGTACAGCAAGAAGGGACGGTCCCTATCATGTATGGAGGGACACAGAAACCTGGTAAGCTCTGGAGGGGAGGCCCTGTGAGGAGAGGCTGAGGTCATTTGGTTTGTTCAGCCTGGAGGAGACTTGAGGGGAGACCTCATTGCAGTCTTCAACATCCTCATGAGGGGAAGCAGAGGGGCAGAGGTATTGATTGCTTGTCTCTGGTGACCACTGACCGGACTCAAGAAATGAAACTCTGCCAGGGGAGGGTTAGGGTAGATTTTAGGAAGAGGTTCTTCATCCAGAGGGGGGCTGGGCACTGGAACAGGCTCCCCAGGGCAGTGGTCACAGCACCAAGCCTGCCAGAGCTCAAGAAGCTTTTGGACAATGCTCTCAGGCACATGGTGGGATTGTTTGGGTGTCCTGTGCAGGGCCAGGAGTTGGACTCATGATCCTGATGGGTCACTTCTAATTCAGCATATTTTATGAGTTATGATTCTATAAGCTATGGGAGAAGTGACAGACAACTGCCATCACAAAATTCCTGCATACTCACTACTTTTCAGTATGCAGCAGTACAGGGAATCAGCCTACCTGAATACCACTCTTGAAAGAGGTGTCTAGGCAATACATACTGCTCAGATGTATGATTATAGATTGCATATGGCAATGGTTTAAGAATCTACTGAGGATCAGCATAAAAAATCAGTATCTGACACCCATAAATGCTGCACAATATGTCTGTTCCCACAACTCTCTAGAGGGTTGTAATCACTTCCAACCAAGCAGCCACACACAGAGACTCTCTTCCTTTTCCACTGAAAGGGTTAATTACATGAGCCTCTAGTCTTCAAAACAGCATTTCTGCATCATTTCTTAATGAAGGGGACATGGACTTTACTTACTGTGTCTTCCAGTAAGGCAAACAACATATATACATATTCTTAACCCCCAAACCAACTTACATTGTAACAAAACTGTAAAAGCAGAATATATTCTACTGCTAATATTTTAAGTAAATAGTTGCATTTAGCATCACTCAAAATCCCCCAACCAACTGATCCACAAAACATCAACCAACTCACCACATCATTAAGAGTCTGTAAGGATAGCCACTATTATTCTCACTTCCTTTTTCCTGCTTTCTTCTCCTTCCAATATTGATACTGTATTTCTCCTCCAAATCGTCTTTCCCCTACTTGTTCTTCTCTTGATGCTCCCTACCATTCCCCTTCTTGTTCCTGCTTAAAATTTCCACATTTCTTTTCCTCATCTGCCTCCTCTTGGTTCCATTCTCCCTGCTTTTGGTTGTCTATAGGGTAGCAGAAGTACTTGTCAAATGCAAAAGCTAGTAAGGGAAATGGGAAAGTGATGTTAATCTGTGAAGAAGGTAACATTTATTAACATTACTTAAATATATGTAACTTGAAATTACATATTTTTTCTACAACCACAGGAAACACTTGTTTCACCATTTAGTTCATTTACCAGCCACCACAGGAAGTAACTTCTAAGATTCCATATCTGTCATTTTGTATCCTTCTCTTTTTCCATTAAAAAACTTAACCGGAAACCAAGCAATGCACACCAGGGCCTTGAATTTTTTCCCCGCATAGGAGACTATGTTAGGGGTAAAAATTAAATATTTACAAGTGGCCTACTTTATTGTCACTAAGTTCAGTGACAATAAACTTCAGAACAACCCATCCAGGTTATACTGTTATACAACAAGCAAGTTAACTGAACTTTTCATGTTAGGCAACTGCTACATTGGAGAAAAATTTTTGTATTTAGGACAATTTTCACTTTTCTTTTTTCACAAGAGCAAAAGCACTTGGGAAAAAACCAAATTAATAGAGGCATATTCTTTTTCATAAGCAAAAGCAGCAGGGGTGGGGTGTTTAACATAATCCAGTCTTAAAGGCCCACAGCTGCTACATACTACATTTAAGTTGAAATATTTTAAAGTATCTTTTTACAACTAGGCCTGGTGCAACGAGTGTGAATGTTTCAGCTCACACAAAACATCTGCCAAAATCCCACATTTTTTTCACTGTGTGGCAGATTACTGTAATATCCTGTCACATGTAACTCATTTTTGCATCAACAGAAAACAAACTTGGCCCAAAGCACGGCAGCCTGTCTCATTTATTAGCATAGAACCCCTGTGTGCTGGGGACAGTCCTGATGATGCAATTGTTAATGCAGCAAACAGATGGAATCCAGATTACTGAAAAGACCATCTCTCTCTCCCTTCTGTTTCGCCAGTCTATAGGGGCATGCAAGCCAGAACTTGTTAGCAAAGATCTGGCATTACTGGGTAGGAATGCTTTCCTGAGTCATTTGCCACTATTGGGTGCAGGGGAAAGTAACCAGTGCGTTTCAGTGGTTTGGGCTGGCTTGTATTTGTTTAAGCATTAACTGCTAAGGGGTAGGGTAAAAACCACCAATGAAACAATAAAAACACTTCTGTTTTTTCTTGGAAAACCCAAGAGCTATACAGTTTAGACTTCTTTCTACTCTGTTTACCTGTTGTACTCAGTAGCAAGATATGTTGCACTGCTATACAATAGCTACCATTCTCATCCAAGCTTCCAGAGACTACTATACTGAAATATAATATCTAGTGTCTTAGCACACTAAAATACTTGTAAATTCCCGTGTTTGGGATCAACAGGCACTTTAGATATACATGAAATAACAATGCATAAAGTGAAAGTATGCATGAAATTGTTTGCATCATAGCAAATGCTTCTTGTTAACCATTTCAGATATGTACTTTCTAACAGCAGTTAAGTGGGAAAAAAAAGTTTCTTCCTCAGTGTGTGCTGGAGCAGAAGTGAGTATTGTTGGCTTGGGTCAGCGGTCGTATTCCAATCATAAACTTTTTTGTTCAGTTCCATATGGATAGCTAACATACAGAGTTTCCTGCAGCAACAAAAGCAAAAGCATTCCATTAGAGAATGTAGCAAGACATCATTTAAGACTTCACAAAAGAAAAGATAACTTTAGACTCAACTAGGAGAAAGTTTGCCATTTCAGTCTTTACTGCAGAGGCAAGACCTCTAAAACGCAAGGCTGTACACACATTTTGAGACAAACTCTTATGACCCAAATCATTGCTGTGATATTAATTATGCTGACATGATGATCTGTGATTTCCTGACAAGGCTTTAGGGTTTATAAAAAGGTACTAAATGTTAGCACTGCAACTACCTTGAGTAACTTAGTTTCCTGGTAGAACAGCTGTATAAATAAAACCTTTGTTTGTAAGTTATATATCCAAATGTATCTGACTTTTGCTCAGATTCCTTTTGATCTCTTTAAATAAAGTTTTCTGACAGTTTAATTTCAAGATTACATATTGGCAATGAATTGGCTCTGTGAGCACAGGGTTAATTAAATTTAGAGAAAGTAGAAAATCCTTCCCTCTCTACTGCCCTTTTCCTGAACTTAAGCACTGACTTCTTATATTTGCAAGCAAAGCTCTTCTTAATGGTACATGGCAATCCTCACTTTAACAGAAGCCTGTTTATCTTGGAGAGAGAAGATTTTGGATCCTGCCTAAAGCACTGACATACATTATCCAGGACAGGTTCTTCCCTTCTCACTCTGTAAATCCCAATGCCGTAACACGCTTTAATTTTACTCTTCAAAATCAGAAACTTCACTCCTAGTTTAGGCTATCTTTCTATGCAATTGTGTGAGGATCAGGTATACGAAGTTTAGGCTACGACACTGGAGGAAAACACATTTCAGGACCAGACGGGATGAAATTTAAGGTTTCTCATTCTCCATGACAATAAGCTATCATAGAAAAAGGGTTACTTCTTTCCTCTTATCTTAATTTACCTTTTATAAGGATTACGAAGTAGTTCAGCCAGACAACGCAGATAATAGGAGGATGAAGTTGGGCATTGTTCTAGTGTAGACACATCCACCTTGCAATGACTCCAAAAGATGTCTGCTGCATGGGGGATAGTGACTTTAGCACTGATATTCTCACCATTACCATCGACTTCCAACAGACTGGTACATTCTTGCTCATTTTCTGGCACAACATAGCTCTGAATAAAAAAAAGCTTCGGTTTTCCTAGGAGGCCGGAACATGAATCTGCTGTAAAGTATTTCTTAATTTGTTCCAAAGGGAATCCAGAAAAGGTGTGGTCTGTACAGAAGATGCTGTGAGAATTTCCACGGCTGACTAATATGCAAACGAAGCTGTCATAATTTCTGTGCTTCTGCCACCTTGCAACTTCAAGCAATGTTTGATTCATGGAGTTCATATTTAAATATCTGTGACAATGAACATCATAGTCTAAGCCTCTGAAGGTCTCTTCCAACACATCTGAAAGAAGCAAGATGTAATTAAAGCACACCAAGGCTCAATCTCAACCACACTGAATTACAGTATTTACAGTGTTTTGCTATTGAAACTAAGTAATTTATTTTATCACAATAATTAAAAAATCATGAGTACTTGGTGTTGATCACAGTACATTACATACTTATAATGCTATATGCATGTTGCCGTTCCTGTGAGTTACGTGTTTCGTGACAGCAGAGATACTGTTATCTGTTTCACATTCCACAGACACTTACATGCTTTCCTTTAGAGCCAGTATTCCAAGTTCCTAAGACTTAAAATATAAGGCAAGAAAAAACACACTTGAAATGATAAAGAGTGATCTGGACAGCATAGGAAGTCTGTTTCACCTTTTAATTTGTCAAAATTACTCGGAATGGTTATTATATATATACAGAACTGCATAAGAAACACAGAGGTTCCCTTTCATCAGTCAAAAATGAACCTGCTGCAGTCATTTTTGCTTCCTACTATTTAAAATTTTAAGTGATGAGCTCCAGGTGAAGAATGGACACTGGAGTCTTAAATGTGACAGAATGGCATTTTCAGGCAAAAAAGAAAGCTGAATAATGAACCCTTTCAATCGAGTTAGAAATTAAAACTGAAGGTAGCCAGACCCCAAGACTTAACTCTCATTGTATTTGTGTCAACCTGTGCTGCAGGAAAATGTGCTAAGCTCTGAATAACTACTTTGGATGTTTCTTAATATGGGACTGAAACTGGACACATGGTGGTTAAAACCACAGGTATTAAGTGTTCAGAGAACCACAAGCAACTACTACGACTTACAGCTGTAGCATTGTATCTTTAGTATAAAGCACATATACATTGCCCATGCATGGCTTCCGGTAGGAAAAGAATTATCAAGTGCCATGTTTACATAAAATGCCTTGCACACATAGGAAGCTTACACATAGCTGTTGTTTGACTTCAGAAGTTTAACAATCCTTAATTAGCAGAGACTATTTCAGGGGTAATGGCAGCAAAGCAGCTGTACTACCATGCTGTTCTCCCCAAAAAGCCCATAGCGAACTCAGGAAACATAACTTTCCTCAGCAAAATAAAGGGTAGATACAAACTCTACACTACAGTGAGGTGATAAGCAAGAACTAGTTTCATTCCAGTTCTGCTGGTTTGATTAAATTTTGTAGAATAATTCAAAAACTGTCCAGACATTTTTAATTTGAGAATAGAAAGATAAATCCCCCCTATTTTATGCAATAAAACATGCTCTCAAAATTCAGACTATTCAGTATCACTATGGTCTAGCACGTACACACTCAGTGAAGCCCTCTATCACTCAGGGGCAGCAGTATGTGTGCAAAATGAGAATTACAGCAGAGAGAATGCTTTTTCTCTAATGTCCAGATCTCACTGAGAAGGCTGTTTTTGACTATGCAAAGATCTAATTCTAGTATTCTACAAAGGCAATCAGGAAACCCCCACATTTCAACCATGGCAGTGACTACACTGACAGCTGCAGTGACACTTTCAGTTAAAGATACGACAGAAGCCCAGGTGCATAATTAATAAAGGACCCCATGGCTATTCAAAATCTCTGGTGTCCAATATGATTGCACTTCACATCCACAACAGCTTTGGTTTTGGTTTTGTTAACCGGTGGGAAACCTCTTTACCATCTCTGCCAATAACCTGCTGTATGACTCAATGACTACTGTAAGCCTAATTTTTCTGTTGGTTGCTGAACGTCCCTTTTGTCCCTCCCAAAATTCAGTCTATCCTCTTACAAGTTCTTTCATTCAGAGATTCTCCACCAAAAAAAACAAACGTTGCTTCCAATAATTAGGACAGTTGGCTTTAACCTGAGGTTGACCCTTTTAACTCTTTTCTTTAGAAGACTTACTAGAATTGGTAGATTAGCTGACTAGGACGACACTACCCCAATCTGGCTGGTAAATGTACATCGTATTGTTTATACTAAATTGTTCTAACTATCCAAGATTAACAAGTCAAGGGACTTCAAAAATTCCAGAGACTTACCAGTGTCATTGCCAATACAATCTATTATCAGGCATATTCCTAAAGGTTGACTTTGCATTCTGTAGGAATCATCAGACATCTGAGAAACGTGAAAGGACAATTACAAAGTTAATACATCACTGTCTCAACTTTTAGACCTTATTATTTTCTCAAATTTTATTTCAGATCTATTAAATAACATTCTGTTGTTTTCCACCAAGTAGCTAGCAGAAATCTGTCTACTGGGTTGCAGTCTGTCTTATCTACACAACAAAAAATCAAGAGAAAGGGACTAATGATTATTTTCTCTCTATTTCTAGTGCAGGCTTAGTTTTTGTGTCCTTGTGTTATGTAATCTCACTACCATATAAATTGTTAAACAGAGACTAAAACTGCACAAGCTTCATACTGCCAACACAATAAATGTAGAGAACTTTTGTGTTCTTTGGGTGTGCAAGCAAGCACTGCTCATTGGAACATTTACTTCCTCATTTAGTGGAACAACCTCCTTGTTCCTAAATAATCTGCAATGACTCTATCACAATTCCTCTCCCCTCTGAGGAGAATTGATTGAAGCAAATCAATTTGCTACAGGTAACTCCCTGGCTCCTGACCTACAGGAGGACGAGTGAAAATAGCAGCAGGCCACTCTTATCATTAATCCCCAAAGCATGTCTGCCTTCTGCCTGGAGAGTAAGGGGTGAGGAGGGAATCAAGAACACAGTTTACTGCATGCAAAGAAGCTCTGTGATTTCTAATGCATGTGGCAAGAGGTCTGAACTCCAACAGGTTTTAACTTGGCCTCCATTAATAAATGTACAAGTTCTGTGTGCATACAATATACACATGCGTTTTGCACACTGCTGCTTCCAGAATAGCACCAAATATTTTATATTAAATTATATTCTGCGAAAACAATTCATAGAACCCGTTTATGGCTGAGGATGTACCCGTTGTTCTGTCTGCACACAACTAAAGGAAATGTCAAAACAAAACACAAAGAAAACTAAGGTAAATACTCACAGAAGTTATATTTATTTGCATGCATACATATACACAAGCACATACCTTATGTGGCACTGATCCTGATTCCTGAACGGACATGTGAACTGGTTCTGCTGCAGTTAAAACATACAGAACTAATCTCAGTATGTAAGTACCAGTGATATTTTTTGACACCAGATCAGTTATAAAGAAGAATGTATCTACTTCAGCAAAGTTCTCACCCATCAGGACCTCTTAGTTTCTATGTATGCTACTGAAGTTTAAAAATTCCTGAATTTTTCACCTCTAAAATATTATCTGGATTTCATTCTGCATTGCTTGGGACTAGAAGAAACAAAGAATCTCTTCTACACTGAAAGAATTCAGCCAACTAATTTTAAAAATCACCATATTTGAGAGGTATTTGGGGTTTCCAGAGAAAAAACAATACACATGGAAAGAACCTGGTGTTCCATGCACAACTTCCTGTCTGGCTGGGTGGGGAGTTCACTGCTGAACTGACACAAAAACTTCCTGCTCCAGAGTTAATGGGCAGAACTGCACTGCACAGGCCTCCAGAGCTGGCTAGTCAACATTATCCATGGTTTTACCAATAAAGTATTTATTCTGTTAAGAAGTTTTGGCAGTGGAAGCTTAAAATTTTTAAGAATGTTTTAAGATGTGGCAGCACAAGCAAAGTGAATACGAGACCAAACAGTAAAGCCAGGCTCAGTTCTGAGAGGTATCAAATACTCTCTGCTCCTGGTGTTATTAAAAGGATTAGCCATGAACACAACTATCAAACAATAGTCCTTTCGATATAATGAAATTCATCATTTGGCTCTTCTAGATTATCAAAACTTAGATAAAATGCTCTTACCCAGAGTAAGACTTGATCCATTTTGTAATTTTTCTGTGTTCTCATTCTGAATCTGAGATTAAGAAAAAGGCATAATTTTCCTGCTCTCCTTCAAGAATAAATAAACGTGTTCCAAAATAAAACACAGAAGTATTTCTTCCTCAATAAAAAGATATTTTACATTCATTTCTGTCAGCTAAATAGAATTACAACATAACAGATTAAAAAACCTACCAAGAGCACAGACAAATATAATTAACACCCAACTGCTGCTCCTCAGAAAAAAATCACCAGCTTGTCATGAACAGCAAGGAAAAGCCTCTGAAGATGTGAACTTTGTTTCCTATACAGCAGCAGGGAGCTGCATGCTTACTGAACACGACAGAAATAGTCTCATCAAATTTAGCAAGGTTAAAGACTTTAAGAAAGGTCATACGAATACAATATCAAATATAAAGAATACTGCATGCACTAGAATTTGATGACTTTTCACTCCACTGTGTAGTTCAAAAAACCTTTCAAGATACAGATTTTATATGTTCAACTAATAGGAAAAAAATCACAAAAGTCCTTTAAAGGGCATCTTTCTCAGTCGGAAGATTTAAATCAGACCCTAAACTCAGCAAATAACAGGAATAACAGAAATAAACCAAGTAATATTTTAGTCACTAGCCATCTCTCATTCCTCAGGCTCTGAAAGATAGGTCTCCTTTTAAAGTCTAGCAATATTTAGAAATAAGGGATTCGTTTCACTTCTTGTATACTTACCCCTGAATTATAAGGAGGATCAATCAGATTGAGATTAGGGAGAGAGGCCTGATGAGCATTTACATATACTGGCTGAGAATGAACAGAGGACACTGAAGCTGCAAATTTAACAGAAACAGAAATACACCATGATATTACAACTGTTTTAAAAACCTAAATCTATGAGGAATGCAAATACCCTCATTTGTAACTCATAGTTTTATCTTCAGTAAAAGCACATCTGATTGTTGCCATCAAGAGTAACCAGTGCAAAAAGAGCATCTTACCTTCGTGTTTGTACTTCTGAATCTTCCTAATCAAGTCTATCCTATGAATACTTCGAAAACAGTTTTCTATCAAATCCAGCTGATTAGGAGCCACCAAATTTAGCTTCTCCAGGTCAATTATAAGAGCTAGAAAACTCTAGAATAGCAACATAAACCCAAACACATCAGTAATTTGTTCTCTATCAGAAGTAACAAAGCAACCCAGAAAATACCACGGAGAGGTCATAAAGGCTGTATAAACAATAGTAGACATTACACCTTCTAAGAAAATTATCTGGAAGATATAAGAATCCTTGATATTATCATAGGAGTAATAGAAACTACAAAGTGATATTCTTAAAAGTCAATCTTAAATTTTTGAGGAAACAGTTTTGCATTTCGTTTTTGCTACAAAGCCAGCCACTGGGAATGTCACCTCACATGCCACAAAGCAAGAGGCAAGAATAGCTTTGGGAAATTTCTAGGGCCTCTCTCCTTCTTTGACCAAAGACAGAAAATGAAAAAAACCTCAAAGGAAGAAGACAGAAATCTTCAGTCTTCTCTGCACAGTGGTCAAGGTTCCTGAATCCTCTCTACTGAATTTCTGCTTTCTCAGAGAACTTAATAAAATATTCAAAATGCAAAGGAATAAAGACATAATTGTAATATATGTCAGCGTAAGCCTTCTTTTGTAAGTGAAGCAGAGCACAAACAAAAAATGACCTTGTAATTCAAGATACAGTTCAAATGATTATTGGTGTGAGATCATTCTTATATGAACTTTCAGGAATACTGAAGAAAGCCTTCTGTAAAATGCCTTCTGCCTATAGAGTTCATTCAACCATCATCCACTGTAACAAGCACTGTTCCCTCTTGCTTTTTCACTAGTTTTCCATGCTTCTTTCCTTGAATTAAAAATCAACAACATGAAATAGAAGCCACTACTCCTCGTCTGCTTCCTGATGTTTGTGTACTTCTGCCTCAATACTCCTTGCAGTACTGTCTCCTCTCCTTTGCAGTCTAGCTACGTATTTTTTTACTTTAATCTCTCTTTGCTCCAGAGGAGAGTACCAGCAGGAAAACATACCTTATCTTTTGCCATTTTCATACGAGGTGCATAATCTCTGAGCAGAAAACCAAGAGAACCCACTTCATCTTTTTCCAGATTTTCATTTATCTCTACCATTAGTACCCTGAAATAAAGTTGAGATATTTCTAAAGGATTAGCTTGCAGCAAGATTCCGCCCTTTCCCAACTACTCAACTTCTCCCCATGTTCCAGTCTTAATCCACCATTTCCAACTAATAAATAGGTAAAAAACCTACCCTGCTTCAAGATCCAATTACAAAATAGCTACTCTTGCTAGTCAGCACCTGTGTTTATCAGGCTGGCAGTGTAATAGCCACTGTTAGGAAAACGTAAGTTTCCTTAATGTTTAATAGAGATGAAGTGAGAGAATGAGACAACAGAACACATCCTTAACTTTTTTTACCTATTAGTTACAGGGTTTTTATTTTAGAGAGAATTTAATACAGGAAAATCTTCCTTATGAGCACATGTATTTCTTTCTGAATCTTCTCAAAGAAAATAACCGGAATTTCTTAATTTAAGCCTCTCAAAACTAAAAGAGTAAAACGAGTAAGAGAGAGGTCCCTTGAGAAAAACTATACCACATGGCTATGTGCCCAAAGCAAACCAGAAAATATCTCTAACCAGTGATATTCCTTTAAAATGTCATTTTTAGGTGCTAATCTAGAACTCTACAAACATCACTGATTTTATTCACAATCACAGAAATTCCTTAAATACAGATGCTTCTAATGCCATGACCAGTAAGAAACTACTAAAGTTTAAATAAGGTACTAAACTTGACATATTCTTTTAACTATAACTCTAGATACAGTGTCCTTTTCTGCTTTTCTTCTACCTTCAATAAATATTCTCTGAATCTGTGAAGTATTTAAAAACAAAGGACATTTATTTTGAACAAGATAGCGTAGCTTTGAAATCTGAAATAGATATATTACCTGTAATCAGGGATAAGTCTGAGACTCCTGGCAAGGTGAGCTTCCACTGTTGCTTTCTCAGTGTTCAGGATCCTCCTCAGCAAGTCAAACCTCTTAACTCTGTACAACAGCTCAGACAAGCCAAGAGGAGTCAGTTTCTCTCTCTCATTCAAAGCCACCAAGATCTCTTTAAGATCAGCAGTGGCCAAGTCAGGAGCAAGGTCTCGGCACAGGAAAACCATCATCTCTTCTTCTTCTTTATCCAATTCTTCTTGAAGCTGATGAATGAGGAAAGCTGGCACTTGGCACCTGGTCATCACTTTGTTGCTGTTCCTTTAAAATTGCCAGGCTTCTGGTTTTTAAACAGGAAACCAACATGACATGAAGCCTGTGTCTACCACAGCACTTCTCTTGTGTTCATTCTTAACGAGGTGCATTTTTACAAGGGCAGTTCTGTGGGAGAGAATTAAAAGTTAATAAATCAGTGATCTGCTGCACAAGTTCACAATTAAGTCTCCCACCTGAAGTATTTAACTTCCAACTAACACTCCAACATACACTACACAGACCTCCTTTATTCAACGGACTCTCCCAGTTGCTCATTACAAAACTAAAAGTATTTGGAAGGTCATACTAACCAGAAAGACATGCAAGTTCTTTATAGAGTAAATTACCTTATCATGAGTCTGTATATTCCATAGGAAGTGAAACAAAAGTCATCAGCTTACTGATGAGTAGCAGATTAAGTATTTCCGAAAGCTCTGCCCTTTTCAGAGCAACAATATAACATGTAATTTTTAAAACAGTAATTATCTGTAAATTCAGGAGTATGTGGATTTTCTTATTATTGACATTATTTAAAGTGATTCCAATCTGAATGAGTTACTGGGGTTAAAAGGATTCTCCACACACACCCTCCATGCTCAAAAAGATTGAAAAACCACCCAAAGAAATACTACAATCTTAAATATGCAAATTTCTTAATTCTGAAGGTATTGATAAGCCATAGACCACTTTTTTCTTCACTAAACATTCATGTACCATCTTACTGAAAACTGAAACAAAAATTCAAACCTAGAAAAACCCCCAGCCATGTGATTAACAAAATCAGTAGGGTGCTGTGCTCAATTTCCACTGCCACCAACTATGGAAATTCTATCTAACCTCCTCTGACCTCCATTACATACATGAAGAAATGGGAGATGAGCAAACTTGAAGACAAATCTTAGTCCTTCCACAGTGTTTGATCACTATACTGCAGAGTTTTATTTAAACCATACCGGAAAGCAAAAGCCAATTCAACTTCAAAGCCTAATACACCAAAAGATTCTAGCACCTGGATAAGATTTTTTTAAAAGCATTTTCAGCCTTTTGTTACACATTCTGGAAGTTACAATCAAAAATGTCACATACTGTGTCCATAAATTAAGCAGGTGACATAAATTCATCTAAAACACAGGAACCTCTCATGAACTGTAATGTGTTTTGCAAAGTGTTCTATCAGAAAAAAGCATGTTTATTGCTAACTTATTTTCAATCTAGCATCAAACACTTGTGAGAATTCTACAGAATGACACTGTTCTCATGACATAATGCAGTCAAGAAGGAGGAGGCACAAAACACCTTCATATGAAAGTATCTCCCAGGTACATTCAGCTGGGACTTTCAAGAGAACTTGAAGTCATAGTTTAAAGTGAAACAGGAATTTAACAACTTTTGGTCATTTTTGGAAATACCAGAAAAACTTTTTAACTACTCCAGTTGATTTTTATCTAATCTTTTAAAACTAGTTAAAAAAAATAGATGGGGGGTTTGTGCTAGGGAGGAATTTCCTACCGAGTTGGAATTTCAGACATGCAAAATTACTATTTATATGTTAACTTAAAAATAATCTGCCTTTAAAACACACATATGAATCATCTTCTTTTGTGAATTTCCTTTATATATGATACATCACATGCTCATTATAAAAAATGCTGATTATACTCTCAGTGTTGAAATTATCTTACCTGTATGCAGGTCTGTTCACAAGAACACTGGAAAACTGGCATTTGACCATTGCTAAATCACTGATCCAGATCCGGCACACACTGGTTTCCATTCAGGATTTCCCAGTGATTACATCAACTCATTCTCTGTCGGACAAATATCAAGATCACAAATTACTGTGGGGGGCCTACTTCCTAATTTTACAGGGGTGGGGAAACCGAAGAAAATGACCAAGGATCATTCTTCTGTACGACTGCAGTGAACCAGGAATGATGCTCTAAATAAAAGGAAAACCAGCTGTGCACATACAGTGATTTACCAACAACATTCATTGGGTACTGTGTGGGGAATGGGTAAGAGCAACAGGAAGTGATTTTTTAGTATAAACTAAAACAGTTTATAACTTTGCATCCAAAAGCCATGTGCCCGTATTTTGATAGCAGGAGCGTCACAGAACTGGGGCAAGCCTGATACATTCTGTATGTGTACATCTTAGCCAGATCCACCCCACCATAAGAGATGAAGGGCATCATGCTCCACTCTTCCACCTGATGACCACTTTTTCAAACATCACAGATACAGTTATCATAGCTGCAAAAGTTAAAGAAAAAAGCAATCACAACATAAACCCAGCAGCCTAGCTTTTGATTATCTGAGCCCTGCAACAAGGTGACTTATTGAATGTAAATTCTCTACAAAGAGGAGAGAAAAATCAGCTTATCTTCTAAGACAAAATAAAAAAGTTCATACTCATCAGAGATAAAGCTGCCTAAATAATTTTTGTATTCATGAGCATGTGTAATTAGGCTTTTTTTTTTTAACATCCTTGCAAAGGAGCAGGAAATAACATACTAAAATTTCACACAAAGATGCACAAGGCTCCAGTCAACTCCTTCCTGGCATTCTGTATCTTGAACCCTTCACAGTCATCTTTGCAGCAACAAAACCACGACATGACACCAGTGGGCGTCGTTCTGATCTGGAAAATTATCTTTCTTTCACGAGACAAACTCATGTGGAAGACCCTGTGCTGGAAGGAGAGAACAGAAGATGACCTGGCTACGGGCGGCACTGGCTGTGCTTTGTGCTTCCTCCGCTCTGCATTGTTTGAAGAGGTGGCGGTGGTGGAACGACTGCACTTGGAGCCAGCGCCATCTGGCATTTTTCAAAGTTGCAGAGCATGCTCCACAGCTTTCAGATTTCCCAATGTCCTCACTGACCTACGCCCTCTAAAAGGACTTGTGCAACGTACTCAGGAAAAACAGGGAATTTCCGCGGGAACCATCGCATTCCTTATTACGCTTGAATAGTATGACCACGCTAATTTGTTTTAACATCCCAGTCCCCCTAATTAAAACGAACAAACAAAAAAAAACCCAAAACCAAACAAAAAATCCCCAAATACTAAACGTGGTTTGTGCAGATTTCCAGTCATCTTTCTAAGTACGTCATTCTAAATTACAGTCGGTTTCGGTTCTCGCCACGAGCCAAGGCCGAGCTCAGGCCCCGCTTGCGCTGGACGCCCCGGCTCTGCAGGACGCCTCTGCCCGGCGAACAGCGACGGAGACCCGACCCCGGGGCACGGGGTGCTGGGCCGCCTGTGCTGAAAGAGTAGGGTGGGAAGGGAGGTGTGAGGGAAAGGAGGGGGGAAAGGAGGCGGGGGAAGGTATAACGCACCCAGACGCGTCGGGGAGGTCTCTACAGCAGCCAGGTCCGGCATTCGGAGCAGCGCAGAGGCGAGGCGGTACCGGCCCACCGGCTGCCCCGCGCCGGGCCGGGGGAGGGGGCGAGGCACGATGGTGGTTTTAGTTTTGTTTCCGGCTGCACCCCTGGAGACGGAACTCGGGGCTGAACAAACAAAGCCGCTCAGTTCCCACCGGATGGAGGCGGGACAGGGCCGTGCGGCGCCGCCCGCCACCTCCTCCGGGCACGGACCGTGCGGCGGGGACAGCGCTCTGAGGGGATGGCGGCGGCGCCGTGAGGGCACGTCGTGGCGGCAGCGCGGTCCCCAGTTCAGCATGTGCACAGGCGTTTGTAGGCTGTGTTCTTGTCCTGCTGCTGGTGTGGGGACAGACGGAACAGCTGTGTGCTGGCCCTGCGAGCTGTGAAGTAGTAGCAGGGTTTTCGGTGAGCAGTTGCAGACCTGCGGTCCGTGTGGGCACGTGTTTTGGCGGGAGTTCAGCCGTAACCCCTTGAGTGGCTCATCTCTCACTGTGAATTTTTTCGTTCACAGTGAGGATAATGTACAGCTGTGTCAAAGTTGTATGCTTCCCGTTGTATAATCTGAAGTAAATAGTGCGTAACGCATCGTTCCTGGAAACGGGATGTTGCAATTCCCTTAACATAACCTAGCAACTTTCATGAAGCTATTTACTGCGAGGTGCTAGTATCGCAGCTGGAGCTGCTCTCCAAAAGGCCTAAAATCTAAAATTTTATCTGCTGAACTAGACAAAAGCCACCTCCATATATGGTGAAATCAGACACATATAACTCCCAGCTCAATGGATTTCAAAGCATTTACGAAACAGTGAGTCTTTTTTTTCTTTTTGGTGCTGCTAAAAATAGAGCAGTGGCAGCGCAGTACTCTGAGATAGCACTCACGAAGAGTCACGCTGTCTTTGGAACTGCAGGGAAAAAGGAGACCGAAAATAGTCGCCTACACTAGAATCTGTACCAAGCAGCAGCTCTGTGTTCTGAGAAAATACTTGTATTCTTACTGAAATTGTGTGGTCAGGCTCTCACTGTAATACCAATCACTCAAGGCTATCGCAATATCCCCGCTATTAAGATGTAGCTGATTCAGAAGGAAACCAGCTACCTACTGTGAATCAATATGCACAATTTCTCCTTGGGTGTGTTCCATACAAACACACAGAGACTTGTACAGGCTGATACGAGAGGTTTAAGGAGATGGTATGGCTGCAGGCTTATGAAAGAATTATTTTTTCAAAAATGGTTGAATAAGTGATTTACAAATTTAACACAGTCATTGCTTAAGCTACCAATAAACTATTTACTTGATAGACCTTTTTCTTAATTTACCTAATTTATATATGCTTATTATATTTTTTTAGGCAGCATTTATAAGTTGTATGCAAGTTTCTTCATTCTTCCCCATTTCTAATTTAAAATACTACATTGTCTTCACAGATAGGTACTCATGCAGACTAGGATTGTAAATTAGAATAAAATTAGAGTAAATTGGAATTATTCAGCTACTTAAACTTCTCTGTAACATACAAATTTGGAAGATTATGCTAATGACGTAAATATCATAGGTAGAAAAATCAAAAACAATAGATAAATCACAAGTATCTTTCCAAGGGAGCAAAAAGAGCTCCTTGACTACTGATGGAGATGGGATTTCCACCTGCATTTTAAAAAATGGTGCATCATCAGTTTTATTTTTCAGACCTTATGGTACAAAAAGAGATTCCTGACTGTGGTATTACAATCATGAGTATGTTCCTCACCTGCAGGTGCCACTGCTGTTTGGGACCCTGGTATTTGCACTATAAAATATCTATGCTGGTAGAAAGGCTGTTTTAATATAAGGACAGACATTGCTATGGTTACAGTGAAGACACATTTGGAACTATTATTTTAATACACAGGAAATACTCCATCCCCAGGCAGGATTGGTATTATTACACCTGTGAAAGAAAAATCTTTATGAGTATTCTATGTGTAACAATGATGAGACATATTCTACAATACTGGCAAAATATGTTCATCATAAATTAAAGACAGTTTTTAGGGCAGTGGCTGCCATCTGGCTATTGAACCACCGAATGATACCATCTTAATTCACAAATGCATAAATTTTACCAAAACTAGTCTAGTCTAACTGAATATGCATGATACATTTGCTGTATCGGTGAAGTGGCAGGCTTATAACATTTAAAAAGACTGATTGTAGTGCATGTAATTATTAACTTTAGTAACCTAGTAACAATTAACCCTGTTAATTGTTTTCCTGAACAACCATCTGAAATTCAGTCCTCTTAGGAAGTTTAGTCTTGGAACCAGATAGAAAACAGGCAGCGAGTATCAGCCTTTGGAAATCCATATTCTGGGTGAGAGTGCCTAAGGGACAATAGAAATATTTTGTGCAACAGACCTTACACAGTAGGTTCTTGGTTTGTTTTTCAAGGAATGATGCAACTGGATAGGAATGTTTGAGAAAAGGATTAGGCAAGAGAAGTTTAGTAAAATGAATGTGCGCACTATGAACAGTGCCTTGAGCAATGTCATACAAAGATGACAAGCTCCACTGAACAGTACATCTGCACTCACACAGTAACAGATGTTGTTTATTGGCTCTAAAAATAAAGCTCTATTATAATCTCACACAGAAAGATTGTGTGTGAATACATATGCTTAAAAAAAGAGATATTTTAGCCATGTTTTGGTAGGACCTTCAACTTTTTTGTAAACCTGCAATTTGTGACAGGATTATTTAAAAATTTCAATTTCTTCACCATGGAAGTACAGCATGTAATTATTTAGTGGCATTTACAGTTTCTGACTTGTCTAATTTTGCTTTTTACTGACACTGATGTCCTGTTGTTTGGATTGAAAAACTATATAATATATCCTCCTTGCTTTGTTACTACTGGCATGACAAAATTTACGGTAGGATATTCAGACAGTTATACTTCCTGGTACTGCAGAGGACATACACTGCCCACAAGTCCTTTTCTGCTGTCGTCTTCAATCCAGGCATTCTTAAAGCACTCTAGAAGCTGCTAAGATAATTTAAAGAAAACCAGGACATTTAAAACAAATTACTAAAAGAGACTAAATGTGAAAATAATTAAATCTGTAAATACACCAGAGCAAAGGAAAAAATTGTTCTCTTTTTTCACATTACAGCCGAGCATGTTGGAAGTCATTTTAGGATAAGGTACAGTTATTGCTGAGTTGAACGTTTTATTCTACTTTACTAAGCAAATGTGGCAGCAATGTAATTTTTGATGTCTGGATATTACACAGCAGATTATTCTAGTGCATAGTGTCTGCCAGGCTAATTAACTGTTCAGTAGGGTTAAGTATAAGCTTTGGTATTTTCATATACGTTGAGGCAGTCTGGAGTTGTTTTGAAAGCTTTAAGTTAATATTTATTTTTATTTAGAGACATAAGAGCAAATAGTAACAAACACTTCTAAGAAGTGACAAGTCATTCATTACCACTTACTGGGAAATAATAGTTATTAAACCTGTAATAAATAAGGTACAAATTTTCTCTTAAAAGCAACACACTTCTCAATTTCATTTAACAGAATGTTGGAAGGGCTTGAAAAGAGCTGGTCTGATAGTTTATCTTGCTCTCTAAAGGATGGTACAGCAAACACAAGAGCCATCTTGGGTTGTTTTTTGTCCCCCAGATCAAAGCCAGTTAAATTGCTCTGGCCATGTTTTTTGATCCTTCCACAAAAGTATAATAAAAACAAAGAAACACAGGTTTGCCTGTGATGGAATTTAATATGCATATGATAAGTACAGAGTGAGCAGCAGGCTTATGTATGCTTCAGCTTATGATTAGTAAGTATTAAGTTGTCACAGTCAATCTTCAGTGGTGGCCTCCATTCTTCTTTGGAGGAAACAGTGCATATTCAATGCCCAGAGCTATGACGAAAGCTGCAAATCCCCACTTGAGTCCCCTAGTAAAGACTTCTGTTATGGTGATAGGTCTTGCAAAGCCACCGTGATATCTCCAGACTTCATTACTAAAAAAAAATGAAACCAAAGGAAAAAAGATCAGTGGAGCCACTGTGAAACACATTAGCAGGAATATATAAAAGAAATTATGAAGGTATTTCAATTAGAAATGATGTTTTTCCAGACATAGATAGCTCACAGTGTGGAGGCACTTTCTGTTTCACAACACAACACTTAACTATACTACAGTCAGATGACTTTAAAAAGACTGAAAATACAGTGTTTACCTTGAGCTACAGAGTATTTACAAACCTCACACTGTTTTGCCTTACTGTTTTCAACCTACATTGTTATTGAAACATTAGTCACTGCTCTAACTGACTACAAATATATATTTGTAATCTATGGAGATGAGTGTAGTTTTAAGGACTCCAAAGTCCTTAAGAAAAGCAAAAAGAACCAAGCAATAAAATAAGAACTCATTTTGAGAGAAGATACGGGGGTTTAAAACAAGGGGGGCACATATTTCTGTTCACAGTTAATCCTCCTGTGCAGGTGGATTTTGTGGCTCGGGATGAAAGCATATTGGCATGGAAGAGTATCTTCCAGGTGCCAGTATAGAGTCTAATTGATATAGACTCAAAGTTTCCAAATTCGGTATCTTTCACAAAGCTTATTTTGTGTTTAATATGTATATTACTGTGCATTTGCCATAAAGGTTGAAAGAAGATTCCTTGTTAAAATGAACTCAGCATACCAAAGGGAGGGAGCTCTAGAAAGGGTGACTTTTTCAAGACTTGTGGTGCAAGACATTTATAATACAATCTTCTGCCAGATTACTAAAGCAAGTAGCATGGTATTTTAATTTCTCATTTGTTAAGGAAGATTGGCATGATACTTGTATTGTCCTATGGAATTGAAATACTACTTTACAAAAAACTTAAAGTTCAGAAGGAATCATCTCATGCTTTGGGTTTGACTTTGTTCCTTATTTGACCCCTGATATGATTGGCTCAATGCCCTTCTTTTACTAGAGAAACAAAAATTTTCTTCTATCTTGGAGGGGCAACAAATATTACAGTCTCTTTTCCAGTGTGTTGTTTTGCAGCACATCCTGAAATTGGAAGTGTAGCCACTAAAGGTCAGGGTAATTTACACTAAACCTCCAATATTAAACTGTATATTTTTTTTTCTTTTTTTTTTTTTTTAATTGGGAATAAGCCTATTGCTTGCTGAAAAGAATTCTGTCTGAACCAAAGGGAAAACAAGCTTATGCTGCTTGCACTCCACAGAAACACAGGCAAGATAAATGTGACACAGGGCTGGAAAGTTTATTAAGGGCTGATATTTCAAATGATTCCTATCATCATTAAAAGTATGTTTTACTTTATGCTTGCATCTTTAAACAATTCCAAAGAAAAGAAAAAAGTGCTGGCAACCTCAAGCCCCTCCATAGGTTATAGCATGAAACAACTTTTTATCAGATTACCTATTTGCTCTTCCATTTTTCTTGTAGTGATTTGAAGTAAAGCCTTTTCTATGAAGACTCCTGGAACAGTTTGCTCATGCAACTTTTTCCTTACAGAGGGACCAGACAACTCAGCACAAGACATTTGGTATTTTTATTCCCCAAAATGAAAGGGCTGTTGAACAAAGTACTGCATAATTCATGATGTGGGAGAAATACATTAAGCCCTGTTTTAACAGCTGCCTAAATATCTAAAAAGGAGGAGATATTCATTGTAGAGTGGTAGCATGAGAAGTAAAAAGTTGATTGTCCATGATGTCATTCACAGTTGAATGCAATTCCACCCTGTATACATATACATTTCTTCTTTTCAAAGAAAGGCCTCCTGTGGTATATGAGGAATGCTATTCCTACTCAGAATGTCAGTGCAAGTTCTATCATCTTCATCAAGACCTGAGCACACAATCTCTTTGCAGAGAAGGATGTGCAGACCTAATACTACTTAGGTGTTTTGGTAAATGAGGTGTTGGTCATTGTGCCTGATCTGTGTCAGCATGAAATATCACAAAGTGCAAGGCTGCCTCACAAGATGTGGAGACTGGTCAAGGTGATGCAAGGTGTGACCTTCACGCGAAAAGTAAATAAAGACTTAACTGAAATTCTGACTAATTTTAGCTGTTTTTACTGAAGAAAGAATTATCTACAATAACAAGGTCTGGTTGATGCTACAAGCTGACGCATCAGGATGATTTTTGAGGCTCTTGCACTTACCGAGCCCACGGATCCTTCAGACCCCGTCTAGCCAGCCTTCTCTGCACCTCCTCTAGCGGAGTTCCCTCCACCTTCCACTGCCTGTAGTCAGGGAGTTCCACTTTGTCATGGCCATGGCCATGGCCATGGCCGTGGTCACTTCCATGTCCCATACCTACAGAAAAGGTCAGTTTGTTACTTTGCAGACAGCATCATCTTATTTTTATATGCTGACGAAGAACAACCCCCTGTACGGGAAAAACAGGGAGGTAACGAGAAGAAACAGCGAGCAAAGAGCTTTGTTCTGTAAAACAAAGAGTTGAGGGACTTTATGCTGTGTTTCAGAGGTTGGTGATTACACACAGTAAAGCAAAATGTGCAGTAAAGCATTACTGTGTTGTAAGCCACCACCATCACTACACTTGTGGAGCACATATGCCAACCTTCCGTGTCAGAAATGAGTGCAAGAAAACCAATGGTTTCCACGTTTTATAAATGCACTTCAGCAACACCAGCCCCCCACGACTTCCAGACTTTCCAGAATAATCACAGAGAGTTCAGAATAAAAATTTCTGACTTAGGTACGGGAGAGCTATGATCACCAAGCTCTGAAGAAAAACTTGAGAAAAACAAAGACTTGGCTACTCAGCTCCTTTTCAGCTGCCTCCAGTTCAGTCAGATATAACTGTGGCAATCAACAGGGCCAGGATAGATGAGTGGACAAGGAGATGCACCTTACCAGTCACTTGATGAGGCTGAAAAATATATGTTCCATTTACATACACCTTGGAGAACTATATTAAGTTTCTCTTTAAAAACATTAATGTGAAGGTGAACATTTTCAGCAAGATCGTGAAGGATGAGAAGAAAATGATAGCTTTCAAGGCTTCATTTTCACAGAGCACCTGAGTCTTCTTTGAGCCAAGGTATCCCATTTTAATGCATATCATGAAGCAAAGAACAGATTTACTGTCCTTAACTTCTAGAAAATTGACTGGAATGCAGAACACAGCTTCAAAGCCTGTAACTCTCGAAGATGACTCCAGGCCGTGAAGGCAAGCAGAGAGATTTTGTTGCATCAGGAAACTTGGGAGAGCAGCATTAGAGCTGTCAATACCTGAAAAGCTCCCCCCAAATTAGACCCCAGGCTCCAACCCTGTGATAGAAACCCGAGGCCTCTCTCCTACCCATATTCACCTTTTACAAGAGACCACGCCCACGCCGCGGCCAGCGGGCTGCGCTGCAGCACCAGCCGGGCGCCCTGTGCCAGCAGAGTGCCCAGAGGTCGGACCGAGCGGGGCAGGAAGGGCACAACCCGGAGTGACAGCCACCCCCACTTCCACCCCCACCGCCGCCTGCCCTGCCCGCACCCGGACACCCCGGTGGCAGCAGCACGGCCCGGTGCCGGTGCTGGTGCCAGCCCCGCCCGCCGTACCTGCCCGCTCCGCGACCCTGCTCAGGACGCGGCCGCCACCCGGAACCGGAACCCAGGAAGGACCAGCCGCTACAGGAAGCGCGGACCAGCCACGCAGGTTNGAGAGCGGGGTGAGGGGGCGGCGGGGCCGGCGCCGGGGGTGGCGGGGCTTGGGCTGGCTCCGGGAGCCAGGATCTCCCGCCCTTCGCGGGCTGCCCGTCGCCGCCTGTCGCTGCCGGCGGTGCGGGCAGGGACGGAAGTCCCGCAGGGTCTGTGCGTGCGGGGGCGCGAACCGTTCCCAGCACTCCCGCCGCCAGCGCCGCTCGCGCTCCCTCTCCTGCCCCTGCTGCTGTCCTCTCTCCCCTTCCCGCTCCTCTCCGCTCGGACGGTGGTCCCCTCCCCGCGGTTATGTAAGCCCTGGCCCCCCGCCCTGCCCGCGGGGAGCGGTGGCGGGGCCCGGGCAGTGCCCGCTCGCTGCCCGCCTTCGGGGCGCGCTTCGGCAGGGGAAGAAGCTCGGGCAGAAATCGGAGCTCCCAGCGAGCCCGGCTGGCGCCAGGAGCCGAGTTTTGGTTTTCAGTGGG
>VZTG01004637.1:94361-220541 GCA_013397845.1 Melanocharis versteri
CCGCTACAGGAAGCGCGGACCAGCCACGCAGGTTCCGGGAGGCTTCCGTTCCGGCTGTTCCCGCTGGCCTGGTACGGGCTCGGAGGCCGTGGAGCCGCTGCCCGACCCCCTGTCCGGGCCGCTGCCGCCCGCAGCGCTCCCGTCCCGCAGCGGGGCAGGTCCAGCGGGGCAGGCCCCGCGCCCGGAGCGGAGCCGCCGGCTCGGGCTGAGGGGCTGCGGGGAAGGAGAAGCGGAGCCGAGAGCGGCCAATCAGTGCGCGGCTTGTTGCGGGGGGCGTGGCCCAATGGGCGGGCGCGTTGCTGAGGTGTGGGGCTGGCGGTGGCTGGAGGTGGCGGCGGAGGAGGAGAGCGGGGTGAGGGGGCGGCGGGGCCGGCGCCGGGGGTGGCGGGGCTTGGGCTGGCTCCGGGAGCCAGGATCTCCCGCCCTTCGCGGGCTGCCCGTCGCCGCCTGTCGCTGCCGGCGGTGCGGGCAGGGACGGAAGTCCCGCAGGGTCTGTGCGTGCGGGGGCGCGAACCGTTCCCAGCACTCCCGCCGCCAGCGCCGCTCGCGCTCCCTCTCCTGCCCCTGCTGCTGTCCTCTCTCCCCTTCCCGCTCCTCTCCGCTCGGACGGTGGTCCCCTCCCCGCGGTTATGTAAGCCCTGGCCCCCCGCCCTGCCCGCGGGGAGCGGTGGCGGGGCCCGGGCAGTGCCCGCTCGCTGCCCGCCTTCGGGGCGCGCTTCGGCAGGGGAAGAAGCTCGGGCAGAAATCGGAGCTCCCAGCGAGCCCGGCTGGCGCCAGGAGCCGAGTTTTGGTTTTCAGTGGGTATGTCTTAAAAGAGCGTTGGTGTTTGTTTCCGTAGGAGAAGTGGGGAGACGTCCCGAAATCCTGGAAGTGCACTGAAAGGTAAGCGAAAGTGAAGAATTCTCTTGATAGCTGCTTCTTGAGTGAGGTGGTGGCTTGGTTTCACTGAGTGCTTGTGTCGGGAGCTCGGCGTTTTGCATGCTGTGGCTATGTGACTGTGAAGTGTCAATTGCCGAAGTGTCTGGTTAATTAAAAGTATTTTATGTTCATCAAACTTGAGCACATAGTCTACCTTATCTGGAAAGAGACTGGTGAAAGTTAACTGCACAGTCAGTGACTTATAAAGACTTAAATTATTCCTCAATTGTGTATAATACAATAATGTTTCTTTTTAGCAGAATACAAACTGTTATATTATTTTTTGATACTCCTATTAAAATGAAAATAAGCATTATAGCATGATACTGGCAAAATTTTGGGATAGACTGTAGTGCCTTTTTTCCAATATATTTTGATTGAAATCTACTTCTGGGTCTCAGGGGTTTTTTTTAATAGGGATATTGGAAGCACATGAGAAGATTTCCAGGAGGAATGCCATTATCATGTTATTAACAGTGAAACTGTTCTAAATAGAGTGCCATCTGTTTAATCCAGACTGCCTCAGTCTGGTTTCAGCATTGAATGTTTTTCACTGTGAGATAAAGTCTGGAAGATTCAGAGCAGTCTTTTCTCAGGGTGAGAAGACGCACATTTGTTTTTTTGTAATGTATGGGGGGGGGTGGAATTGTAGGAGGGCTCTTTATTTGTGAGGTGCTTAAATCCCTGTCTTACCGAGAATGCGGTTCTGTCAGAGACTTGCAAAGTATTTCTTGTTTTTTATTGTGTCTGAAAGTTAATGTGTATGTGTCCAAAGTCCAGTGGTGCTGAGGAATGTTGATATTTTTCTCAGAATTTTTTTTTTCAGTGGCCCATAGACATGTCAGATACCAGATACCTTGTTTTTATTCTTTGAGGGAAAGATACAAAGTCCTAGTTTTATTTATGTTTAGTGCTTTTTTCCTTATTATTTTTTGGCGGGTTGTTTTTGTTTATTTTGTTCTGTTTTCTTCATGGTGGTCGGAAGCCTGACTTGAGTATTATGCACAAAACGATGCTGGTATTGCTGAGTCTGTCACTGGGGACGTTCAGTTCTGCTCGCAGAGCGCTGGCTTGGTGTGATCTGCTGTGCACGAACAGAATTGTAGCAGAGAAGTGCACTTGGCAGGATTTGTCTTCAGGTACACCATCGCTTTCAAGGTTTAGCAAGGTTTTGAGTAGCTGTTTTCACCTTCCCCCTCACACCCCAAGTAACATAACAACTCTTGATAAGAAAAACTGTGTGCAGTCAGTTGATCTGCTCTACCATGTTTTGCTTCTCGTATTTCCTTTTCTTTCAGTATGGACCATACTCTTGTAAGAATAAGACTGCAAGTATGAGGGATGTGATATTTTGGGAATATAGTAAGCTCTTTGATGCTGTATCTTCAAGTAAGTGAGTCTGCATAATTTCAAGGGGCCTGCAAGTGTTGCTACAGTGTGTTTTGAGAAAGAAGCTTCACCGTAATTACAGTGTCAGTCTGAAGAAATCAATAATATGCACAAGGTAATAACATGAAAAAAAAATTTATTTTGTTTAAAAATCCCCAACAAACAAATGAATGTCCTTTAGGAAGGAAAGGTCATTGAAACTCCATGTACAAGTAATCAGTACTTTTTGTGATTTATTCAGTTGGTTTTTTTTTTCTTTTGGTATTAATTCATGGTGGTGATAATTACTGCAAAGATTAGGTGTTCTAGGATAAAGTTATATTAGCATATATGCAGCTGTGCTAGTTATGATTTGCTGGAATTCCTGCTTGTGATGTTAGGCTAGAGGAAGGCTGCAGGGTTTCTTGGATAGCTTTCAAAAGTCCGTGTTTCCAGCAATTTGTGTTGCTGTGCATTCTGGATTAACAGATTGTGAGATACGTTGTAGGTGCTGCTCTTCTCTGCCTGTGCATTCAATATTCTCTCTAGCACTGGACGGTATTTAGTGGTATGCTCTTCACAATTATTTTCTGGAGTAGGGAGCTGTGTGACTGACAGTGGCTTGAAGTGTTTTCAGTTTTGAGATGACAAGAAAGGGTTGTGGGGGTGTTGTTTTGGGGTTTTTTTCCCTTCAATATCAGAATACATATTTTAACTACTTAAATATTGCATTGTTTTTCCCCCTGAAATTGCATGTTACTGCCTGTGTCTTTGTATTAGTACTCAATTATGTCATTGGCAGCCTCTTGTTATTTGAAAAAAATGGTTAATGCTGCTTTAATTACAATGAGGATGGAAAAGAGCTTTCTTTAGTCCACCTTGGTTTCTTTGAATGCTTTTAAAAAAAAAGCCATGAATGGTGGGGAGGGAAATCATCTTCTCAGGCATCATTAGAGAGCTAAATATTTTATGGACAGTATCACAGTCACTGTTTCACCTCTTTTTTAGAGAAGCGATGGGCTGGAGCAGTAGTCTTAGTTTATTTCTGTTTGTGGTGTTTGCTGGTGGGTTGTTTTGTTGTTGGTGTTGTTTTTTGTGTGTGTGTTTTTGGTGGTCTTTGGGGTTTTTTGTTCGTTTGTTTTGTTGTTGTTGTTTTGGTTTGGTTTTTGGGGTTTTTTTTGGGCAACCCAAAGACCATTCTCCACAGGAGCAGCCATTCTGGTCTGATCTGCTACAGGAACAGTCATACTGGTCTGATCTGTTATTCTCTCTTAAGCCTAAAGCTCTGAGACCCTGTGATGTGACAGGACCATTGTTTCAAGTCCTGCTCGTCTGCCGCAGCTGAGCAGGTGTTCATTTGACAGCAGGTTCTTTACTCTTACACTCTTTTCTAGAATATAGGGTTACTTCTTAGGTCAGCTCACCCAGTCTCAGTGGAGATGATGTGTTGTATGGATTTTTGTTCCATGGATATACTTAACATAAAAAAACTTTAGGGCCTTGTTGCGATGCTTGCAGCTACCATGTTTTCTGTCAGTAAGAGCTGCATTTCATGTGTGGTGTCAGTAAGTCATTCCTCTGTTCTGTTTTGAACCTGTTATCTGAGAATTTCATGTGATACTCCCTATTTTCTGTATGAGGAGAGGCAGACCTGTTACCTGTTACTGCTCTTTACCAAGCAGTTTAATATGAGTTGAGAATCTTTAAAGATTTGGGTCATGTGTTCGCTCAAAGACTTGTCTGGGCTGGAAAGGAATTTTTGATTCCATTACTTTTCTTGATGCTTGTTTCCTTACATTAGGATATGAATGAGTATCAGGAAGTGAAGATGGAGGCTTCCCCAGCTGAGTCTTCTTGAAGGACATCTGTGCCACAGTAATAATAATTAAAGAAATTCCTTTCAGGGAAAATTGATCTGAGCAGAGACAGTCACAAGTGGTATAGCTTGACTTGCTACTTCAGTCAGTTATTTTCATTTCCAAAAAGAATAATTGTGAGGAGTAATTCTTGGCTTAGTAATGCTGTTTTCTACAGGTTTTTTTTGAGTAAGAAAGTAGTTTGAGTTTGTGCTTGTATAACTCGCTGTAGATAAAATGACAAGCTGGTTGAATTTTTCTCTCTGCACCTTTGCTTGGATAATTCCTGCTTCTAATAACAAGACAAATAATTCAAATAATTTAACTTCAGTCATAGGACAGATTTATGGAGTAACTCAATGGATCCCTTTTTTTTGTATAGAATTCTGACTTTAGTTTTTAAGCTTCAAATAAAAGCTCAAGGGGTAGAGGGGCACCTCTGATGAGATAAAATATAGTGGTTTAGGAAAACTCTACTGTAAAACAAAATTCTGTATTGCCAGCAGTGCTACAAAGAAGAGAACATAAAAACCAAGATCGGGGACTGGGTACAATAGTATATAGTTTACAAACTGTTTCAATCCATGCTGCAGATTATCCATAATAGTAGAAGCTTTTTATTGTATGATGAATGGTCACACAGCAATTTTTTTTTTGTTCTGTTAGTATTACATTTTTTTATCAAATATGGTGAATTTGGGCACAGGGTTCAACAGATGTTTTATTATTAATCAATTCAGATTATTTATGAAAGACAGAAATACCACTGGCAAGTCACTTTTTCAGTCTTCCTTGATTGTTTTCCGTTCTGCAGACAGTCCAGCTTGCCTCTGCTGCCCACTGCCTATGTCAGATCTTCTGCCTGGAGCTCTTGGTGTGATTCTGTAGAGAAATACAGATTTTATGTTCAAATTTATTAACTTTACCTGAAAATAGAGAGCCAGAGACATTTGGAAGGAGATCCCGCTGGGGTAGAGAAATAAAATGTTAGGTGTGTAACTACTGCAAAGTGGTAAACTATTTATTTATTTATTTATCTTTTAGTAGTGATTATTATTGCTATCATTTGCTATTGGAAAATGCCAAATTGCTGTGTAACATTGTTCAGCACAGGACTTGATGGAGATGATTGGTGCAGTTCAAATCTGTTCAAATACTCTTCCAGGGATTCCTTTTTCTGCATATTCTGTGAGGTTTTTTTTCTACAGGACAAAGTAGTGAATGACATCTCATTTTATATTGTATTGTTATACAAGCATTTGGCTAACATTCCAAAACTGCAAAGTGTATGATTTTGTAATCTCCATGATCTGGCTAATCTTACTATGTTTTTATTTTAATTACTGTGATTCTTCAGAAAACTGAAGCGCTTAGATCTCTTTTAGTGGTGTCTGCATTGTGTATGGTTCATGAATTCTTTAAATAGTTCCACGTTGCTGTTCCTCTGAATTCTGCTTAGCTGAAATGTGTGACATGGACATTTGTGCAGACTGCATGACTGCAGTTTGCTGATTCATACAGGGCGAAATTGATACGTCTGGAATATTTTTCTGTTTCCATTCCCTATATTTAGTAGATTATAAATTTTAAATTGTAATTTTATTTAGGGTCTTCCTCCCCTCTTCTGCCTTGTCTTCACCCATATGTGAGCTGAGGGAATTACTTGACATCTATCTGGAAAGACAGTGAGAAAATTTAAAAGAATAATCTTATTTTTCATGGCCATTCAGCTGAGAAGGTATTGGATTGAAAGATAATGAGCTGAAATATGTGTAAAATTTTCTTGGGTTTTTTCCTTCCTGTCTTAATTTCTTTTCTTTTTATTCAAATAGTTTGGTTATTTCTGAGAGTTCTGGTGTCTGTTTCTTCTTTACATCTCCTCTTGATATTTTCTGCTTTGTCTTTTTTGTCTCCTTCAGGTTTGAAGATATCTTGAGTTTAAGGAGATGCAGCTCCTCTGCATTCCTGCCTCTGTTCCGATTTGGAGCAGGGCCACAAGGTAGAAAAGTTGGTTTAGAAAAGGTTATGAAGAAGTCCATAATAGTTACTCAAGTAACTTTCCTAAATATCCTAAGCACAAGATCTTGGAAACACATGGGTGTAAGTGTAGCAGATTTTGTTGTAGAAGTAGCTCAAATTAGCTTGTATCTGTAAATTTGAATATTGTATTTCCTGCGTGTGAAAAATCAGCTAGAATTTTAATTTTTTTTTTTAAACATGAGCTTTGTGAAGTTGTGCTAGCTTGTGACCAGTGTGCCCCATGTATAAGCTACAGGGGTAATTCCATCATCCCCTTTAGACAGTGTGGTAGCAGCATTGTGATGGCTGAACATAGGGGTCAATAACCTTTTAGACAAGACACGTTTCAGAAAGTAGGAGGCTTTTATGTAAACTTATGTATGGAGGGGGTGGAGTGAGTGATTTATCAAGCACCCTGGCACATGCCATCAGAGTAGGGCAAAGAACAAAAATCTAAATGCTCAGCTTTGAGTTTTGATATCTCTTTATTACTCTGGGTTAAGGGTATACCTTTTTGAAAAGAGTACTTGATGCTTCAGCATATCATTGTGGTTCCTCATGCTTTAGGGTTGGAAGCACACGTCCAGTTAAAAATGGTAATTAAAAAAAGCTCCCTACGTAGAATGATTGTTGTACTTGTCTTTAGCATCTGCTAGTAACAACAGATGAAGTCAGATCACTTGATAAATGTGGATACCCACTGTCAGAATTTTGTGGATGAAAATTATTGATGCTTCTGTTACGGTTGAAGTAAATGCTAAGATTTATATTTACTTCTGCAAAATTAAGGTTAGAGTTTGAATTTCCAAACTTCTGTTGTAAACATGTAAACGTAAACTTCTGTAGATCATGTAAAACTGAACTTCAGTAGACAAAACTAACACTAGTGTTTGTAGCTAGAACCCAGTCTCTGTAGTACAAGTCTTTCTTTGTACAACAGTGATAGTATAAGAGTAAAAGGGAGTGTTAATGTATTTGCAGACTCTTCATATTTTAGTGACAGCTGTGGGATAGATGATTGGTTAAAGTCCATCTACTGTAGAGAACTTACGTAAGAAGTGATTGAGGAGTTTAAATGATAGTAATGTGCCCTTTTGCATAGAAACGTAAGGCATGCTGACAAAGGATTTATCCCAGCACAAGCTCATGTTTCTTTGTGTAGCAGTGGAGAACTTTCCATTGCTTTTTTTTTAAAAGATGTTTTGTTGAGCCGAAACAGCATAGAGATGTAAGCTAAATACGGACACAGAGGGGAGAGCAAGAGGGGTTCAAATGTGGAATGGAAAAATTTCTAGATCCTTATGCCTGTGGGTTTGTTTTTTTTTTAAGGTGCTTGTTTCTTGTTCTTAGCGTAGAACAGGCCTTAGACGAAATTGCTGAGCTTCCAAAGCTGCTTCTAGATTGTTAATTATGTATTCATTCTGTTTGGTAGTTATGTAATTGACAAACCACCATACCCAATGGTCTCCAACGTTGCATCTGTGCAATAATTTCAAACAGTAGCATCCTTAAGCTTCTGGAAGTTACTAAACCATACTTGAGGCAATTTCTTGGGGAGAGAGATGCTGGTTTTGTTAGACCTCATATGAGCCATTCTCATAGCTTTCTTCATATTAATGGGCTGCAGCAAATTGCAGTGCAGATCTTGCCATGTCCGAGTGGCAAGAGCTTCATGAAAATCTCTGAAACAGTTCTGTGTTACCTATGGACATACAAATAGAGATAGGAGCCTTGGACTGGAGGGTAAGTTGAATGCAAATAGAAAAGAAATACCTAAAATACTAAATGAATTTAAGCTAAGCATTCATAAACTGTATATCTGCACAGTTTATTTTCACAGACATCCTGTGACAGCAACCTTTCCTTAAAATCACAGGTGTCACATGCATTGCATGATTCTCCAGTGAACAGGAAGGCTAGGAGCAGGCTGCTGCCTTTTCTGTTTGCTTAGATCTGTGCATCTGCCAAGACTTGTTTCATGTGTTCCGAGTCTTCAGCTTTGCCTTCACCCGTGTTAGTGTAAACACCACATGAGTTTGAGAAGCCTCTGTGCATCTGTTGAATAAGAAAACTTCCTAGCTTGCTTTTTGTTTGTTTGGGGGAGAAGGAGAGAACAAGATTTTCTTTCTCCTCACTACAATTTGTGTTAGAAGTTGAGACAGCAAATAAAAATTTTAAAACCGTTTAGGCATGGCTTGTTATCTGTGTGTCTCCAAAGGACCAGTTGCAGAAATAACTGAGGTGCCCTTTTGCTTGTGCAGGTATTGAGTGGACTTGGACTATGCATGGTCATGTAAGAACAACTGCTACATTCAGAATATGCACCTTTTCTGCATCAGTGGTGAAAATACTCATGCAGTCATTCCTCGTACCTGCAGAAATGAAACTTTGTTGGATTGTTGCAATTTGAGACTTTGTTGGATTTGTCTCCTCAGCCATAGGAAAATGTTATTGAAGCATCTGTGTGTTAAATCATTCAAATGGCAGCTGTGTTCCACACATACCTTGTGTTCTAGGAATCACGGCATTAAACTTGACAGAGTACATGCTTTGCTTTTTCCTCTCTATGGCTTAAATCCCTTCAGTTAGCTTCAGGTCTAATATGGTTTTTCGCAGTTAATGTTACAGTTTACATGGCATAGCTACAACTAATGCACTCATTTTACTTCTTAATTTAAATTGAAATGTTAGCCCTATATATCTAGTTTTTAACTTGCCAAATTAGCCCAAAATTAAACTCTGACATTTTTAGGAATATGGTTGAAGATGCTCTAGTAAATTCCATAATAATGCTTATACATTAACTTTGTAATTTTTTTCCCCTAGCTACTTCAGCGTTTAAATTGAGTAAAACTTAGGATGCTAAGGCAGAAAAATAAATGTGCAACAGTGGGATTTCACGTTTGTTGTGCACAAAGTCCTCATCAGGTTAAGATCGTGGATGAATTCCAGACCAAATTAGGGGTCAGTGGCCAGTATTAATTGGCATTGATGCTGCTGAAATTGTGTAATTGAGTATTGTGCTGATGGTCACAGTGTGTTTTGTGCCACCCCTCTACCCCAAACCCCCCTTTATTTGGCAACTTACAATATACTAAATGTTCAAAGATTAGTTTTGTTATTTTCTCTGCGCCCTTTTTCTCAGACTTGCAGGTTCTGGTGTGTGCCAAAGACAGAAAACTAGGTAGGTTCAACATACGAAAAGTAGAAGGAAGTTCAAGAAAATTGAAATACAGTGCCTTTAGATATTAATTTTGTCTAATAAATGCAGAAAGCTTAAGGATCTGCTGGTCAGTGGGGGAGTGGGAGTGCTGTGCCTTTTTCTTTTTTTTTTTTTTTTGGCAACTGCTAGGAAAGAGCTGCTTCAGCACAGCTTCTTGTCATTTTAGTGAAGCGTTTTGCAGGAACCTTGTCACACTTGGCTGGTGGAGATGTGTGTGGGTGTGATGGTCCATTGCCCTTCTCTGCTGATGATACTCCCATGATTGCAACCTGCTGTATTTGATGGCTTATTTTGATAATAAATTTTTGGTCTTGTGAGAGAGAGGAGGGAACAAATCTTAAATAGACATTATCATGCTAATTAGGAAACCTTAATCACCATGTTGTCGGTTATCAGCTGTATCAAGTTTTGATGTATTTCAAATTAATATTCCAATGGGTAGCTTTTGAAAGACAAAATATCTCTCCTACAGGGAAAGGATGCAGGCTTTCCTTGGCTTTATGCAGAATTCTAGTAGTAGTTATTTTATTGCTATTTCTATGACCTGCTGGGGCATTCTGCTTTAGTAATGTGTGCTGACTTTGAATAGATTGCAATGATTATCTCTTTGCCTCTGTGAATGCAGACTTTAGAGCTTTCTGAAAATATGTGAGGTTGCTATAAGTAAATTCTGCATGTTTATGCATATGCGTCGCATCTATGGAAAATGGAAAAGGTTTTTATTAGCATTTCCTTTTTATTGCAGGAGAATGTTTGAAGTTGCCAGCTTCTTGGTTTTAATAGTTCAAATGAAACAGATAAAACTGATTAGGGAACAAAATTGTTTAAATACGTTATGAAAATATTTTCAAAGTGCTGGTTGGATAGTTGGCAGATAAGGCAAAAAGCATGAGGATTTCCCCCCCAAGTATGAAACTCTTGCTGCTCACTGCTAAGAAAGAATTACGGTGTAATCATCTTAACTTGCAAATCTGCACATAATTGCAAATACTGGGGTGTTAGGTCTTGGTTTGTATTTTGTTCAGAACAGTTTTTTCATGTGATGAAGGAGTCACATGAGGTCTGTGTGCATTGGTTTTGGCTTGTTCTTGGGGGTTTTTTGTTTTCCTGGTGGTGTGAGTTTTTTCTTTGGTTTTTTTTTTGCTTTATACCTGATCAGCCCTACTTTTGGAGAAGTTACTCCACGTTCTCTCTGCAGGTCCACTGTGCATTTCAATGACCTCAGTATTTCTAAACCTTCTGTCTAAGTTGCCCTGGAAAGACTGTGTGTTTTGTGGAGCATGCTGTATGAAAGATGAGTATATTACTTACACCAAAAATGTATAATCTAGCAATTTCAGGTGCCTGGTGCTTGAACTTTGGTAAATGCTGCTGATCCCTATCAGCACAATTGCATAGGGAAGCAGAACAGGCTTTAATTAAACTCAGGCTTTGATTAAAAATTTTTGATGATGTGTTTGAAGAGAATGAACTGAATTTGCTCTGTGCCAGTATAACTAATAAAATAGTAAAAGATCATAGATGTTACCCAGATGGGCAATACCTGTAAAAGATTAGAGAAACTATTTATGTTTAGTATAGTTCATGTGGATGTATTTCTGTTTGAAGTAGATGCAATATATATAATTTCTCAAAGAAGATTAAGGTTGTAAAAAGCAGTATAACTCCTAACAAGTTTGCATATAAGGCCATCTCTGGTCTTTTTCTAAGGGTAAATTTATTCCAGAAACTTGAGAAAAGGAAAAGCACTGTTTTACCAACTGCTTTAGAAGTTTGTTTTTTTTTTTAGCGGGAAAACTATTCAGTATTACAAGCAAAACCCCAGAGTATCTCTGTATATGGATGAGGTTATGTAAAAATGGCTGAAGATTAGAACATTGAATACTCAGTGAGTTTTTTTCGAGTGCTAGAAAATTTGTTTGAAAACCTAGAACACTGTAAAATTAACCATCTATACATAAATTCCCCTGTCCACACAAAAATGCTTGAGGAAGCATATCCATGAAGCTTGCTGTGTGGATTTTCAGTGCTGCCTGTTAAATCTGTAATTTTTCATAATCTTGAGAGACTCACATTTTCTGAATATACATCAAGGCAGTATTTGACAAAAAGCTTTTAATTTTGTTCAAGCTATAAATAGAAAATATGTATGAAAATAGCAGTGTGCATTTAAGATCTTGCTCTTGTTTCTGCAGTGTTGGGGGGAGGAGGAAAAAAGGCTGTGTATTCCAACTGGAGTCATCAAGCACCTGTGGAAGGCTGTTTTCTTTTTGTCTGTTTTGGTTTGTTATTTTTGTTGTTTGTTGTGGTTTTACACTACTTCATTTTTTATACTGATCTATAGGTTAGATAAGTGAAAAACATTGTGGAAAATTTTGCCTAACATGCTGCATGAAAGATAGGATTGATTTGTTTCTGCCGTGTTTATGTTATGTTCCTAAAGATATTATATATGAAGTTTTGCCCTAGAAAAAAATAGTTTAAAATTCAGATTAAAAAACCCACAAAAACCATCCAAACACCCTCCCCAAGTAACACCCCCGCATATGTTAGTAACTTAGTGTCCTCACTATTTAAAAAATACATGAAAAATTAATCATTTTGCACTAAAATATTCAATAGTCCTTTCTTAGGACTGGTCGGTTTGTATTCTGTTCTAATGTTGGTTTTACAGTAGGAGAATAATGACTGTAAACAATATGCATTGTGTTTAACAATTCAGCAGTGAAGATTAATTATTAAACTCATACCAAGACAAAGGGGGTACCTGGTGTAGTTGTTGCACTAATTTACATTTACTGCTGTTCTAATTCTCACACAGTTATATCACTGAGAAGCAGCATGTACTTCCAAGGGATAGGTCACAGAGTGCCGATTATAGTAAGCTGAGTTTCAGAGTTTCATGAGAGCTTCTAATAAGGTGATGAAAAAGGGTTACACTTTCTTTAGAGACGCTGTTTCTTTGCTTGTTTTCTGTGAAGGAGAGAGTCCAACAAAGGCCATCTAATTCCTTGCTCTGGAGGAATCCTAGTGAAGTTAGTAGTAGGGCTGGTCATAAGCATCAATTTTTGTAGCACAATCACCTTAATCAGTTGGGTCAAATATGTTGATCATTGATGTTCCCATAGCTCGTAATGGATTGAGTTAACATGGAATTACATGTTAGAATTAACATGGAAAAACATGTTAGAATTAACATGGTCAGGCACATGTTTTATTTCTTATGTGTGGAAACTCTGACTGGTATACAGTCTGTCTAATCTCAATATAAAATTAACAGTGGCTTTTTTTTTGTGAGATTGTTCTTTGCAGTTCTTAAAACCCCTCTCCAACCTTCAGGAAACTAGTATGAGACTGAAAATGACTGACACTGAAATAATGCTGTGACGCATGACATGGAAGAAGACAAGCTGTTTCCACTGCAGTGATGGTTGGAAGTAATAGAGGCAGCTATGATCTGTGCAGTTTTAACTGTGAAAGTTGAAATAGATCTTGTATTTCAGAATTCTTGATGCTACTCTGCTTTACCTCTGAATAGTGAACAGCCTCCTTATGTGCCTTAAGTCCTTTTTGTATGTGTTTAGGGTTCAACTTGCTCACATATTCCATTAGGTCAAGCAGAAGAGATCTGTGCTATTCTGAAATTGTGTCATCTTGATGCGTAGTGGTCTGATCAGTGATATTTCATTTAACTATATTTGTTGTTCAGTTTTCTTTTTAAAGTCTGGGAACTTGTATTGGAAAAGTAAGACTAGCATATCAATCAGAATTAATTTTATCCTTGGAAACCATGCATCTTAAATGTGAATGATGCATCTGAGTCACATATGAAATTTATGGCACCTTGCAATAAAACAATACGTCTTAATTCTTATGGATCTTTATTTTAACTCTGCCATTTTGAAAGTTTATTTTGGAACTTTGTATTCTTACTGCATCATTTTTTAAGAGGCAGCAAGATGACATAATTTTAGCTATAATTGAGGTAAATTCAGATAAATTTGGAGATTCCACTCATTTAAGAATTTGTGAATGTGTAAGTAAGTGTATGGATGGGGGAAATTTGTCACCTCAGCTTAATCTATTTATGCTCCCCTTCCTGGAGGTGGAGGCTTTACCATCTGGAAGTTGGAAAGATTAGAATAAGGGATTTCATTACTTTCAGCAGAGGATCCTCTGGGTTAGATCTCTTTGAGAATAGGGTAGAAGAAAGGAGGTTAGGTAAATTAATGAATGAGTATGTAACCTAAATTCCATTTTGTGTGAATTACAGTTGGTAGGGAAGACTGCAGCGAGAAATATATACTGGTATTGGAATTTAGACGTGGATCTGGAATTGACTTCAACTTTTTTAATGGATATTTTTATAATATAACAGGCATTTATTTCTCTCAAGTGACGATTTCACAGCTCAGAAATGGGAAGCTGCTTAGAATCTTCAGCTGGTATTTCTAGAACGTTTCTGCATGGATTTCTTTCCTTTACAGACCAGATAGTGATCTTAGCATAATGTTTGCAGTCTTATTCCGAAGTGCATATTGAGGGGTTTTTGGTGGTGTGTCTTTTTGTTGGTTTGTTTTGGTTTGTAGAGTTTTGTTTTGGTTTTGTTCCCACAGAAATTCTGTTTCAAGATTTCTTAGCCTGTATCTGTTCATTTTAGTGCTTAGCACTGAGCACCTTAAAAAAACCACCTTAACTGTGATTTTGTAAGTGTTAGTTTGCTGTTAGGCTTTTTTTTTTAGGCCTCTTCTTTTACTATTCATTTTGTATCTTTACTTATCTAGATTTAATTTACTTCTTGAACCAAAACCATGAACAGGAAGGTGTTCAGCAGAGATAGGGTTACACGGAAAGTAATTTGCATGGAAATGTTTTTGTAAGTAAAGAAGTTAATGCAGACCAACTAGCATAGGAAGAGTTATTGCATATGAACTGATGCAAAGGGAGGACAAACCTGTATTGTCTGGCGTAGGACGGGTTATCACCAGGATCCTGACAAGAGAATGTTTTAGGTTTAGTGTAGGATGACTACGTGAAGTTGTTTCTAAGGAAACTGGTGCTGAGAGAATAAGGTAACATTTCTGTGGCTAACCTACGTGTGTGTGTATAAATATATGTTTAAGTGCGTCAGGTCCTTATAATAGAATAATTAATGTGTGTTTTGTGGTATTTAAGGCTGAAGGATAATGTCTTTATTATTATTGTTTCCAAAATCCTGTAAGTAACGTATTTTCTTCATATACAGAAGATGAGTTTCTTGTTCCACCTTCTTGATCATCTCAACTCTTTTCTGCTTTATTTGTCGCATGGACTCCTAAGAGAAGGAATTAATTAAAAGTTTGCAATTGTGTTTTATTGCTTATTTGCCTCTGTGAGGCAAATGGGACTTAAATTTTTCTCTATAGAATCACCTGACTTCTGTAGCTCTCCACAACTACTCTGTGCAATACTATGAAAGCTATGAAAACATCAGCCTTAAAGTAGTTTTTAAACTGTTATATAGTGTCTATTTTCAATGTTGTCTTTTCATTCCCACTGCCCTAATTGTTTGTCTTCAGCAATTTTGTGTCTATAAAGCACAGTTTCACTCTAGTGGTAGAAAGATAGCAGGTTGGCAGCTGAGCTTTGTGGTGCTTGAAAACGCACAGAAGATAATGTAGAGCTTAAAATGACTTAGAAGAGGCCTTTTGGAACAGATGGGCTGTACCTTTTCTTTGCCCCTTTTTTGGCAGCTGCTGAAATTGGTGTGACCTTTGTAATAAGAAATGGATCTTACTGGGCAAGTATGGTACCATGAAAGTTTACAAGAGTATTATCAATCATCTTTGACTTCTCTGTGGTAAGGCTTTCTCCCATTGCTTTCACATAACTTTGTTTGTTGCTGGTATCCAAAAAGAAAGCTTTTTAGCCTGGTTATTACTAGTGAGTCAGAGTGGGCAGGGAAGAAATGTCTTATCCAAGTTGTTTTGCATTACTAAGGCTTGTCTAATAAGGCTGCCAACCTAAATCCCACATACAGAATACATCAGCATTTATATTTTAAAGTTGGAATGCATGCCTGTCTGCTGAAGCTTGCAATTAAATTACCTAAAAACTAGAGTTGGAAGAGTGCTCTTTCTGTTAAAGAGAAGGCTTGAGCTGACAATTTGAATTAATATCTGTCCAAAAGACGTTTTGTTTCTTTCTGCCTTTGTCAGTTTTTACCTTGTTTCTCTGTGCTGTGGAGCTGTAGGGCCAAGAGAATTCTGGCAGAATGTTTGAACCTGTTTCTAATGGCAAGTTGCAGTTGCAGCTCTGATTTGTTAAGGACAATAGCTTTTTAATTTATTATGTTCTTACCAAAATGGCAGCTTATGTAAGTGTCTACTAAATAGGATTCTGGTAGAATAATATGTTTATGTATATGGATACAGGGAAATCGCAATGGTATTTGTACTATATTGATCATTAGAGATGTATATTACAATACATGTACTTTTAAATAAGTACAAGAAGTCATCCACCAAAATTGAACATTTCCAAGGCTGATTTTATTTTCTCTTGGGATTAGATTAGCACAATAATCAGACCCTTTTCCAGTGTGAAAACAGACCATACTGTGGCTGTTTAATATCTTCTGGTATATAACTTTAGAGTAGATGGATGAAGCTTTATATACCTATATACTGAGTGGTTTAGCAAAAAGTTGCTCCTGAAAGAAGTTTTTTTGTAAAGCATATCAATGAAGTGCTAGTTTACATCATTAAATTTTCTTCTTTACCCTTCTTTTTCTGCAACAGAAGTAACTGTGTAAAACAGGTGTTACAATGTTTATCTATAACACTTCTTATTGTCCTCATGATATTTTATGGTAACTTACAGTGTGAGAAACAGTGTGCTGTTAACAGTCTAAGATTTCTATCTTGTTACATATAAACATTTTATTTTGTATTACTCTGTTACAAAAAGCAGTTCATTCTACCTTCTCAACCACTTAATTCCATGGGCTTCTACAAGGTGTTCTTTATTTCTCTTGTTTTTAAAAATTATTCCCATGTCCAGGTTAGAAGTTATTTTTCCCAGTCTTTGTCTTCATCTGCCTCTTAACCATTTTTCTGCCTCATACATCCATCTTTTTGGGTTGTTTGCATCAAATGTAGGCCAGTATTTCAAATAAGACCATATTACCAATTTTGTACCCTCTACTTTCATGTTTTCAGATTTACTTTAAATCACTTTGTGTGATCAAGCATCTTGATTTATTTTCTGGCTGCTGATGCATTCCTGAACAGATGTTTTCATTGCATCATCAAATGTATTACCTAGTCTTTTTCCATTTAGTCTTTTAAACCTCCACATTCAGGAGCAGTTCCTAATGAGAAGTTCAAATTGTGCTTTTGTTATCTGCATTTATCAGCGTGTTGCCTGGTTTTCTTCCTCCAGAGTTTCCCAGTCTCGTTAGTATGGGTGTGTGGCAGGGAAGCTTCTTTCCTGTGTACTTCTGACCACCTTATCTTACGTTGTATTCTATGTATTCTGCTTCCCAGAGTGTTAATTATTTTTAACACAGGTGCTCTTCTTACAGAGCTATGAACTTTCTGGATCAAAGAAACTGAATGCATGTTTAGTTCAGAGTAAAGATGCGTTCTTGGTGCTTTCCATGCTACTTTTTTTTATAGAGGCAGCATGGAAAAAAATCTTTCTTCAAATACGTTTCTTTCCATGCTCAGTAGTGAATTATAGATATGAGAGGAGCATTTACATAGCTTGGAAGAACAAGCTATATTGACAGAAGAGTTTCCTGTTCTTTTAGACCTGTCAGTCCATAATGTTCTCTTGCACAAGTGGCGCTGTGAAGAGATCATGTAGCATGAAGCTTTATTCTTTTGGCTGACACAGTTCAGGTTTTAATTGCAAATTATTTTTCTCATGGCCTTTAAGGTAAAAATACTAATATTTTCATTCATTGTGCAACTAGGACTAAAATTACATTATATACATTGTGCCATCTGGTATATAATGGCCAAAACCTGGATTTTGAAGTGTGTGTCCTATTCACGTAATCTGTCCCATATATGTTTAAACCAGTATAAAATCCTGGCCTCTTTAAAACAAACTTAAAAACAAAAACCGTGAATAAAATACAAACCACCAACAAAAAACCCTGCTGCGTACTTGAATAATCATATCTTCTTAAAGCTCATCAACTATGAATATATAATTGGTAGCACTTTTTTTTTTCTAATCCCCACTGGACTAGTTGGTAGTGTAGCAAGTGGTACTGGCTCAGACTTTTTGGGTAACCATTTTGCTGTTGCAGATTGATCTTGGTTAGTGGCTTAAATGCAGACTGGTAAATAATAATTTACTCAGTCAGTGTGTCTTTCTTCCAGATGTAAGTGAAAAACAAGCTCTCCGATGAGCACAGTTAATTAAACCCTCTTTTATTTCTTTTACTGTAGTCAGAAATTCTTGGGGAGTCATCTGAATTTTAAGTTCCATTATTCTGATAGTATATTGTTGGAATAAACTTTATTTCAGACTTTTATATTTTCAAAGGCAAAAATATTGAGAATGGTGAATTCACCATCCCTGGAGGGGTTTAAAAACCTATGTCGATGTGGCACTTAAGGACACGGTATTTTGGTGGAGTTGGCAGTGCTGTGTTAATGGTAGGACTCGATGGTCTTAAAGGTCTTTCCCAATCAACGTGATTCTGTGATTCCATGATTTGTGTGCATAGCATGATCTAGGAGAGTGCTCTGACTTGATAAAATTCTGTTTGTATCTCAGTTGTAATTGACAGATGAACAACACGAGATTGTAACTTCCTTCAGAACAGAGTGTTATAGCTTTAATATTAAGCATAAAGATTCCAAGTCTAATTTAACAGCCTTATGTGTCATATTCTGCTCGATTATGGCAAATGAATAAGTTTAGGAGAAAACATTTGAACTATTATTTCAGTTGCTTTTGTGGGGAAGGTTTTGGAAATTGATTTTTTTGTATTTGATTTTAACATTGAGTGACTGCATTCCTAACTATAACTTTCCTGTTCCATGCTTTAGTTTGAATTCAAACTTGCTTACTTGTTCAGTATTTAAGAAATCTTCATCAGACCATATGTGAAAATATTTTAGTATATTTAATTATTACTGTTACTAAACTACTGTTACTGTTACTAACTAAATTTTTGATTAGTTGTTATAGTTCCTCTATATTATAAGAACCTTTGAATCAGCAGAAAAAAACTCTAGTATTTTTAAAATAAACATGAGAAATCTCTTGTATTCCCTGTATTTTGTTTGCTTCGGGATAGATGTGAACACTCTGGAAATGAAATTCAATACTCTTAGTTCAGGCTACTTCAACGTTGAATAAATATGCACTGGGCTTAATGTATTGAACCAGTTTACTTTAGGAACACACCTACACAGTGTTTGATATATTTATATTTTTACCCCCAAAGGTACAGCAAACCAGGGAGTGAGCGTAAGCATGAGGTGTGCTTTCCAAATGGCCATTTGAAAATCCCAGAGAGCCATCTGTGTGTGAGGCTGAGCCAGTCCCCCAGCTGCCATGTTCGTGTGCCTCTGGAGCAGTGTCCAAGTGCAGCCTGTGCAGAGCGGGATGGGGCACCGGGCTGGGGGCTCACCCTGCTTTTCCTGGGTGTTCTCTGCAGGGTCGGTGCTGCTTGTGTGCTGGGAATTCATCAGCTGCCTGTCTTGCCTCTTTCTACAACTCCTTAAAAATGTCTTTAATATCCAGGCAGATAATTTGAGAGAGAGACGATTTGTCCTAAAATTGACCTAGCGGTGACTGTAGCCGGCATAGATGTGGACTGCTTCTGTATTGATACAGCAGCTGTGGTTCTCAAGCTGACTTACGCTGAAAGAAGTTCCCAAATAGGGAATCTTGAAGCTCAGTGTGTGGCAAAACCACTAATATACCTCGAGTTGGCTGCTATGTGTGTTGTTTGCCTCATGCTCACTGTGAAGGGATTCTTCAGCAAAAGGTGAAATTTAGTGTAATATGTGACTTTGACAATGACACTGAAATTTTGGCTCTGTAAGAAATATGTACTAAGGAAATCATAGTAAGGGAGAATCCTTAATATATTCCATTTAAGAAATACATGTTTTCCAAGGTCAGGGTGTGAATTCAGTTCACATTTTATAAAATAATTACTCTTTTCTTTCATCGTATGTTTTTCTTACACTATTCTTTGTAAGAACTGTGCCTGTGGTAGTGTGTACCATTAATACGGAAGGATTTTCCACGTAAGTGACAAAAGCCTTTTTTTTGGATGAAGGCAACTCCTCCATTCCTCCTGCTAAAACACTGAGCCTTTTTTAATTTTAATGGCAAATTGCTTTGTTGCAGAAGGATTCACATGGACCTTAGAGGATTTGATAAACTTCAATTTGAAAGGCCAAAAAATGTTTCCAATAATGTTTGCTTTACTTACTAGATTTTTTCTTACTAGGGTTTTTTTTATCTTTTAGAAAACGGGGCAGTACTTGAAGGCTTGACAAATGCATCCCAGGTTGAAAAATTTCTGCATTCCTTCTCCTCTTCCTCCTTTAGAAAACTGACTTCTTTAAAGAGGTAAAGTTGAATGTTGCACTTTCTTTTCTAGGCAGAGTGGAATAGAACTCAGCTTCTTCTTTAGCACGTCCTATGGTGTTTTAAATTAAATTCTATACATGTCTCACTCTGACGTGGTATCTGTTTCCCTGCATCAAAAAGGAAAGGTCTTTGTAAACTTTTGTTTGCTGAGATCTGATTAGTTGTTCTGTTATTTTACAGAATTCTTTTTCAGTGCTTCTGCTGAAAAAAGTCACTCAAGTGTTACTTGAATTTAAATTAATGTTATTTCTGAATTTGCTGTATTTTAGGGTATTTAAATATGCTTTAGAAATCTGAAGCAGTTCCTTACCCGCAAGAGAGTTGGTATTCCCTTAATGACTTCCTGCCATGGGCCATTGAAAAAAATGATACGTTAACTTAAAAATTGTGTTGGGATGCCTTATCTTATTTCACTTCGCTTTTCATTTAACAGATACCGAGAACTCAAAACAAGTATGTTCTGAGAAGAGAATTGGTGATTCCAGTCATGTAGTCTGACTATTAAAAGGTCATTTATTGTAGGACTTCCGTGATGTAACTTGTATGTCAAACATGTAATTTTTGGTCGAACCTAAATAATTTTCACAACACAACTGAAAGACAATTGGCCTGAAGCACTGAATCCTTCTTTTTCCTCCTTTCCCATTTATGCACAGCACTTTAGACTAAGTGAAGAAAACAGTTAAATCATTGTTAAATAATGGGACTGATTGCCCAAAATGTAACTTTTTTTATTGTTTTGTATTATATAATTCTGGTGGAAAAATGTTAACAGCTTTTCATTGGGTAGGGTTGTAAAAAACTAAATTTTCCTGCCATAACTAATATTTAACTTCTTTTTTTTTCTGCTAAAGGTAAGAGAGAAGCAAAAGAAGTAAGAAAATGCTGGGCTCAGAACGAGGTGTTGTGGAAGAATGGCTGTCAGAATTCAAGGTGAACTGAGAAGATGAATGATATCTAAACCGTTGCCTTAGTGCCACCAAACATAGTAGTGGGGTTTTTTTAATATCAAATAATTAACATTTTAAATATCTATTACTTGATCTTTCAATTTCTTATAATGCATAAAGCATGTAAAGGTCTGTGTAATTGAGTTGGCTGGTATATGATATATAATGCATAATTCTAATAGTAGTTTATTTTTATTGTTTATTATTGTAGAGCAGAGCACTGCAATAGCAATGTGGTCTTTTAAAATGTGTATTTTGTGTAGGTCAAGCTGACAGAATTTAACAAACAGCTGGATAACGCTGCCCAAATTTCCAATTGAGGAACTTTTAAATTTAAAAATAATTTGTATATATTTATTTGGACTTAAAAAAAAATCAAAGAAAATTATTTTACTTTTTCCCCTATGGTCTGCATAAAATTGTTTTGTCATTGTAAATGAAGAACCTGAAGTATTTTTAAGCTATTTTGAATGTTGATAATTATGCTGAGTGAAGTACAGGATAATGCATAAAAGGAAAACAAAATTTCATGACTGATAAGAAATTAGTCCGTTATTTAAATTATGAATTAATAGTTCTCACATAATTGATGAGAGTACTATGTGCTGTCCTTGGAAATTTGTTTAAGATCCAAGGATGCAAAATCCACAGACATGGTTACCTGGGGACGACTCAGGGCTGTCCATGCTCATTCTATGTTCTCCACACCTCTTAAATAAGTTGAGTTGATTTGATAAAGTCTGAAAAGAGCCTGTTAAATACAGAATATCAAGAAAGAGAGTCCTCATATCAAACTAGAGAAAATTATTTATGAAAGGTGAATCTAAACTGCTTTTGGATTTAACCCTGAAGGTGGTTATGTGCTCCCAAATGCTGTTTGTATGGAGAAGGACTTGTACTCAGCAACTAGGTTACAAGTCTGAAAATTTACTGAACATCAGGACTTTTTTTTGATGTTGGGATGAGACTTAATTCTTCTGTGGAGATCTTAAATACTTGGAAGCATTTTTTTTCCAGGGTAACCTTTTTTTTTTCTTTAGGCATTACCTGAATCACAAATTTCCAGCTATGCAGCTACATTGCACCGAAAAAAACCACTGGTACCAGCTCTTTATAAGGTCATTCAAGACCCAAATAATGAGGTAGGAGAATTAAAAAAACTATTTCTATTCTCATTCCTGAATCTTTCACCTCTACAACTAAAACTAAAGTAATAGGGAGGAAGATTGTTTGATTCTTTTTTCTAATGTAGTCTAACATGGATATCATCCCTCTTTTTGCTCTCGTTTTTTGACAGTTACTTTAATGCCTTTCTAGTAAGACACAATCTCAACTGCTTCCAGAAATCCTGTTTATGCTGTCTGCTAGATTTTCTGTGCCACAGCTGACTGTTGTGTTTTATTTGGCATGAGCTGGTTTTGGTGTTTTGGTTTGGAGGTTTCGTTGTAGTTGTTGTTTTGGGGGGAGAGGGGGGTTCGAGTTTTGGGGGTTTTTTTTAATTTTTTTTTTAGTTCCCAGAAACCACCTTTCAGTCATAACTGAGACAAAGTAGGCCTTACAGTGAAACTCAGAAAGACCAGTGTGCTTCTCATGTGATGGCTTATTGCAGTGGAAGATGGAATCAATTCTTTAAATGCCATTAAGATAAAAAGATCTTCTCGTGCTTATACTAGTATCACTCTTGTGTGATTTGGTTTACATTGCTGTAAACAAGAGCAGAACCAGGGCCCCAAAATATAAATAGACACAATGAAAACTTAGCTTACCCTTGTACATAATTCATTTTGCAAGTGATGTTAAACTGAGCTTTCCAACCCATTGGCTTCTGCAAGGAGCGTTTCTGGGCAAGTGTGTGAAAAATAACTTCTGAATAAATTGTGCAAGCATACCATTCTCTGACATGTAAACTGCTTTAGATAAAATGCTTACAAATAGTTCATGTATCATCTGTGATCTCTCCTGTATTTATACATTAAATGGGTAATGTACACAGCAAGGAAGTTCTTTATTTTCCCGAGTACAGCTCAGCTGTTTTAGGAAGCTGAATGCTTGATTGAGCTTCAAGGAGATTGTATAATGCTCATGCAATTTAAAAAAAAAAGCTTCATAGCTGTCAGCTTCATTTCAGTATTATAAATAACCGCATAGTGACCTTTTTCTTTGTACTGAAAAGCTACTGTTATTCTCTCTTCAACCTGAAGCCGCCATTGCTGCTGTCTATGTATCTGTGTTTGTGTAGACTCCTGAATATGTAAAAGCTTCTCATTGCTTTGAGAATAAGATTTGATTTATTTTTTTTTAAATGAGCAAAGAACCAGATTTGCAAAAAGGGTATCTTTTGAGGATGATCTTACATTATTGCTCACTGATGTTTGTCAAACATTACTCTTTGGAGCAGCTGTTGCTGTTTGAGCCTGATTCTGATACTGGGTATAAGATAAGCAGTCCTAGACACAAAGACGTCCAACTTCAGGTTCTACTTGTTAAGGCAGGATGTATTTCCTTGTTGCACTTCTTCCAAACTTATTTGCGTGTGAGGAATATAACTACAGTGAATTCATTACTTTACATTATTCTGTAGTAATATTTGTCTCTAACTGAGAGGCTTTTTAAAATATGCTTTATAGGGTATTATTTTTTAGAAGGGTAATTCATGGCTTGTGAAGATTAAGCATATGTGGTTGACTTATAAAAATACACTTTCTGGATTCTTAAACTTGATGGGCAAGTAATTCTTTAGTACAACTTAATCATAAAGTTACCTATTTTTTAAGCTTCTGGAAAGTGGCAAACTGTTTAGGGCAATCATGAATTTTTCTAGAATCACATAGTTCTATCTTAATAAGACCAGGATTATTAATTTAACATGGAATCAGCATGCTTAGGAACCAAAAAAACCAAGGTGTTTCTTTCGACAGGTGTCTATCAGTTTAAGCGCTATCAAATGAAGGCGAGCATATTGACAAATTAAACATAATTGTTACTATTTGCCTTTGAGGAAGTGCTCTGACTTTTTTAAGTATAAAGATGACTGGAACAGAAATTTGCATAAAGGGCAGAGAGTGATCTTGCTCATAAACAGCTAATTTAACTGAATAATGTATTGATTTTTGCGTAGTATTTGAATTCAGAAGTAAAGTGCTTTTGAAGTACTGTTTTTCAGATAGTTTTATAGTTTTTAGGGTTGGTTTATGGCTGTAGGCAATACTGTATGGATATCAAGTGAATGCACTACTGAAATTTTAATTGAATATTCATGCGGGGCTAATTAGGTATAACTCAGAAAGGGTGGCTGTGAAACAAAATGAGATCACCTTTGCAATGCCAAGCAATCCCAGACCCAGTACTCTTCAAATAATAAATGGTTTCAACCATTATATTATAGTTAAAAATGAGTCTAAAATGAGCACACTCTATTTTCTACAATTGAATTCTTCAAAAAGGCAAGTATTTCCGATATTCGTCATGCATTTTGTAAAGCATTATATTTAACTTCAAGATATGACGGTTAGGATTTGGTAAACTTGTAAAATAAGCCAAAGGAAAGCCATTAATCATCTTCCTTAAAACATGACTAGTTCGCATCTGTGTGAGGTGTAAAATGAAGAGTGAAAATTAGATCGTTGACACATGCTGCATATTTAAACTAAAAGTGTCATTTTTTTTTTATGCTTATTGCTGCTTATGCTAATAGGAAAGCTCTTAAAATTATTTTGTTTGTTAGGAAAGAGAGGATTATAAGAGATGTTTTACTTTGGATTTTTTTTGCTGACTTCTGTGCTACTCAGTTTGCTTCAACTTTGGACTGAAAGATCTCTGGAATTAAAAAAATGTGTGCCAGTTCATGTATACACCCACTACTGATGACAAAAGCTCCATTTCCTCTGTTTATCCAGTGTCTTCTCAGTATGTATATTCAGAGAATTCCTTGGAAGAGGCTGGCTCTTTGAAAGCCAGATAACTAGGATGCAAGGAAAACATTTGTTCTTTCTCAGAGTGTCAAGTTTTGTGTTTCCGGGTGGGAGACCATCATCTTGTACTTCGATAGGAAAATCCTGGGTGTTTGTGCTTTTGAAAATACTGGTGTTGTGGCATCTTTGTGATGGCAGCTTTTTCTTGCGGACTCACAACTCTGAACACACCAAAAGTGCTATAGTAGTTGCAGGTTTTTATCTAAGTAATTGCTGCTGTTAAACATTTTCCACATCAAATATGACAACTACTAAAAATAAGGAGAATTTGAATGCTTGCAGCGCCCCTGACTGGATATTGCTTTGTATCTTTCTAGGGAACATGTCTCCCTAGCATTTACTTAAAAGTTTAATTTTATAAATTTTCATTTTGAAAGTAGGTAGAATACACTTAGTAACTACTCTGGTTGAGTTTCGTATGACTGAGCTAAAATGAATTATTCTTTTCCGCTATTTTTGATGGGACTTGGATTAGACTGGCTAATTTCAAATAGGAAACAGCTTTGGGCTGCTGTCATCTCTAATCTAATAGAAGTACTATTTATAGCATTGCCATTGTATATATCTGGTTTCAGATGATATTTTTGGCTTTTCTTGCACTTGTCATCTCCCTGCAGATAAGCTTGTACATTTTGTTTTCAGAGATTTCCTTTTCTTCTTTCTATTTTCTTCTTGATCGTATTTTCTTTTAAAGAAAAATCTACAAATTTATTTAGTGATGTTGGAATTACTTAGTAGCCACTTTTTAAATTTGACCATCTGAAATATGTTAAGCCTTTCATAAAACAAGGATACAGTTCTATTTCTGAGGATTTGAACATTTACTGTAACAGTTGGTTTTAATAATTATTGTCACTTTTAGATAGGAGTTCCTACTAAGTAAATATTAATTAAGAAATGATATACTTATGCCTCTTTTGAACATGAAGTGCTATACATGTATGAAATACTGGAATAAATATACTACCACAAAGCTGTACCATTTTTTCCTTAAAGTGATTGTAATAGAAGCTTTACAGACTTCTAATTTCATTTAGATCCCAAGCCAAAAATTAAGTGGTCAGTTATTTTCTATTTTTCTATACATACAGATATTTATATATATGTGCGTGTATAGATAGACAGACTTATGTGACTTGTAAAAATCCGTTTGTTCCAAATGGCTGGACTTCTCTCATTCCGTATCAACATTGTCAGTGTCATCTTTCTTCACTCTCCTTGGAGAGTCTCTCTTTGCTTCTGTTGTAAACACTGGCTTCTAGCTTAGAGTAACAAGTCTGTCAGTCAGAAGCCTTGTTACACAAGGTGCTTATACCAGAGCCTTGTTTAAGAAGAGATTTCTCTGACAGCTGAGTTTTATTTTACGTAAATGTCATGTTCTGGCTTATGTAATCGGTGGTTAAATATGGTGTGCTCCATTGACCAGAGTATTGTGTGTTGGAAATGAAACTGTTTCCTGGGTGATGCTCTCTTAATAGATAATTCTGTCAAATTTATGTTTTATGTTTGTGATATACCAGTGTAAAAGATCTAAGTGTAAATACAGGTATGTGAAATTGTACATTCATAGAGCTTTATGGCATTGCACATTTATCAAACATTCAGACTGTTTACTTGCAGAAATGTTGGTCTCTCTGCTGTTAGCAAGGGACTCCTAAGTTTATTAAGAGGGTGAATGGTTTGCAACACACCACAGAAATACATCTTTGTGCAGCATAGCAAAAGTGTGACCGTCAATTCTACAGGAAATATGTGGTACTATGATTATGATGAATAGAAAAATTAATGAAAAAAAAATCAAAGTCCATGAAATACGCTGCTAATGTTCTGCAAGTCCTAAGGTGCGTATGCCTGGGAGTGGAAGAGGGGTCATACATCTAATCTGCTCTGTATGTCTGTATGTATAAGAGAGCTGCATGAAGCAGGTACTGTTAGAAAGAAGACTTGAGATCCTAGCCTCTGTTTTCTGACACTCTAGCTCTTCTGTACGAATATGGATGCCTTAGGTTACGTGTGTGTCTCTGTCTTTTTGGACAGTGAATCCCATAAATATTTTCCTGATGTCAGATCATCCCATTTTGTAGAACACAATATTAGATAGTGGTCACAAACCTTAGAAAAATTTGTCTTGGGAATTTAATTTTTTTTTCAGTTTTTTTTTTCCCCTAGGTTTTGATTTTGGTAATAATGAGACTGTTTAATGTGGTTCTTTCTGATTTTTTTCCTGTTCCTTAACAGTTCCATGGATACATCTTAGGTGTTGGTTTAGCATTGTAGGCTCTTAAAATGGCAGGGTTACCCTACTGACTTGATACGGGCCTTTAATTTGATTCTTGTACTGAAACCTGAAGTACAACTCAAAATGAAAAGATCAGTTTGCATTGTAATGCACATGCTCAGTTACTGGTTTTGAGACTCAAAAGGTGTAGGGAAGAAATGAATTCATACTTCTGTCAATGGACTTGTCATTAGCAGCTAATCTTTAACCTTTGTACTTTTGTAGACCTTACAACTGCACTAAAGTTTTACGGTGCACATAGTTCAAGCCACGTGTCTGTCACACGCCTTAAATTAGTACCTGTATAGAAAAGAAATCTTGTACTGAGAGCCCTAGGGAAGAATCTCGTCAAAGCACACATGGTGGTGGCTGTAGTAAGGCCACATGTCCAAATACTGCATACCAGTGCCCCTCAGGTCTGTTCTTATGGATCTCCTTAACGAGAATGCAGATACCAGTGTGATTCATTCACTTACTTGCCATCAAGGCATGCAGTTTTTACTGACTTTGGTGGTTGTGTAATATAGCCCCTACATTTGTTGTTTCTCTCTCCCTTTTTGGAGAAGCCTACCAGTAAGTGATGAGCTTTTTTGCCTTTCCACAGCTCCTGGAGCCTGTTTGCCACCAGCTCTTTGAACTTTATCGGAGTTCTGAAGTTCGGCTCAAGAGATTCACGCTGCAGTTTTTGCCAGAGTTGATCTGGGTTTATCTGCGTCTCACTGCCAGCAGGGATAGGCAGAGTAATGGTTGCATCGAAGCATTGCTGCTTGGCATTTACAACCTGGTAAGTGAGATGAGTGGGAATGGCTGAAGAAAGCTTTGATCTGAAGTTTTGCATCACTGACTGCTAGGAATAAAGTAAATTATTGGGACAACGTATTTAGAATTAAAATACACTTAAAGGAAAGTGTATTTAATTTGGAGAAAAACATAATGTAATGAAGGTTTAGTAAAGACATGTTTGCAAAAATACTTACTTTAATTTATAGTTAACCTTTTTTGGAAAAAACGTTTTCACTGAAAAGGATCATCTCATGGGCTGTCTCAAACTTTGATATGCTTCTGTTTGTAAGGAAATTAGGTAGCCCTCCTTAATGTTCCAAGATACAACTTTTTCTGATTGTCAGGCTAATATGCTTAGTCAGTCTTGATGTGTCACCTCCCCTGCCCTCCCATGTACTCTGAACGTGTCTTTTTTAAGGGTAATTTGAAGGTGAAACCACTCTGCATGTGAGCACTCAGATACATGCATGTGTACATTTGAGTCAGATAATTGTCTTGCGCGGAACTGTGGTTTTAAAAATGAGTAAAAGTAACACTAAATTATTAAATTTGGCTGTTGGATGTAAAAGCAGTTTTTTACATCCTTACCCCAGCCTGGAAATGTTTACTTTTGCAATGTTATGAGGCTGTTTGATAAATTTAGCAATATTGCCACAAGAGGCATTCTCTAGTGGGAATTTCTGTGGTATAGGGCCTTAAAACATACTCTACTGAAGTATCACCCTTCCCTCTACTGTCACGGTAAATCCCTCCTTTAAATTGTGGGTTATATTTCTACACGTAAGACACAGAGCAGCCAAACTGGGATTCTTAAAAATAAAATGTATTCTAGTTATGTGTCTGTAGATCAGCTCTAACAATGGGAAGATCTAATTATTTTAGATTTATTCTGATAGAAAAAAACACTGGAAAGTGCTTGCTGATTTTCGGTACTGTTTATTGGATTGAAGTAGCACATTTATCATTTCTCCCTTTTTTTCATGAATGTTCTGCAGTTAATCTGAAAGTCATGCTGGTGATACATATTTTTTAAGGACAGTAATTTCTCCATTCTCTCCATATTCAGAAAGAAAGAGACCTCAAAATGAACAGTGGCTTCCACTATTTTTCATCTTTAATGAAGCTGATATTTTTCTGCACATATACTGAGAGTGAAGTTATTTTCTGAATACTTAGAAAGTGAAAGGGATAAATAAATCTTCTGCGTTCTGAGAAATTCTGTCAGCCGTCCTCCTGTTACAATCCTTGCATCCTGCTGCAAGTACTGAGCTACCTTGGGCTAAACTTTTACATAAACTGGAATGACTGGAGCTTATTGTTTCTGAAAACTTGCTGTATAAAGTGCAAAGGCAGGACTTTAGACTCCTTTTTGGTGTAGTCTTATGTAATGTGTGCTCTTATGTACTAAGAGCAATCTCTTAGTATATTTTCTTTAAAAACTGCAGAGTTTGCTTATGTAGTAGCCTAGCAACTATAAAATCTGACCAGTTGGAAAGCCTTTGGAGAAAACATTGTGTGTGTTTCCTCCTGAGGAAACTTCGCCAGTCCCCTTGATTTCACCTTTTCTCTGTGGTGCATTTATTATGAAATACTACCCATTGTCAGCAAGTGACTCATCAGCCCTTCTGTGTCAGTATCTTTAGTCTCACTGATCAAGCAGCCAGTGCTGGGGTTTTTTAAGTATTGCACACTAATTCTGCCGAGCAGTTTGTGATAGAGGTCTTTTCTCACTTATTAAATATGTATGTTGATATTGTTGATATTCTGCAAGTGCACAAAGTCCTTGGGGTGTTAATAGTCCTATCAGATCAGGATATATAACTTGTTAAATTCCTTCTAAGAGTTGAAGATTTTTCTAACTCCTATCTCCTTACTTCTGTTTGAGTTCTGTTTTTGTTTTTAATGCAGGAAATTGCTGACAAAGATGGAAACAACAAAGTTTTGTCTTTCACCATCCCTTCGTTATCTAAACCCTCAATATATCATGAGGTAAGAGAGCTGCTGTGGTAAATTAAAATTGGATCTATTAGAGGAATGGAAACTGGATCCATTTGATGTCACAGGCCATTTTAGATGCATCTCGTTGCAGTAAGTTTTCAATGTCTGTAGCTTGCAGTTAGTGTAATAGAATGCAATAGAATTTGTAGAAGGACAGGAATATAAATGTTGAAAAATCTTTGCTGACTGCCCATTTTTAACAGAAGTTACTTATGTTGTAGTTGCAACTGCTTTTTTGCCTCTTACATGTTAGCATAAAAGTAGTCTTCCTTCTAATTCTTCCTTAGTTCAGTTAGAACTTGGAATTGTGATTTTCTTTCTCTACTGTTTGTGGACAAAAGGTCTGTGTGATTAGGACAAACTTACTGTACATGGAGATGTAAGAATCAAAGTTGAAAATTGCTCTCACCTGCTCTATTACTTGTAAGTGTGGACACTGTTTATAATAATGAAACTAGGTAATGTTTTTAGATTTACTGTAGTCTGGAGTAATCTTCATTTTTACAGATTGTAAGATAAGTGTGTCTTTTGCCTTAGGTAGCTGGGAGTTTTGATGTTTTTGGCGAGTTTTTACTTACAACTTGACTTCTCCCCCCTCCTCCTTCCTTCTCCCACCACCCACTTCTAGCCCTCTACCATTGGATCCATGGCTTTAACTGAAGGAGCATTAAGTCAGCATGATCTTATCAGAGTAGTTTACAGTGATCTTCATCCTCAAAGAGAAACCTTCACAGCACAGAACCGGTAGGTGGATGTACTCTTAACGTTAAAGGTGTTTCACCAGGGAGACAAATCCTTCGACATGACCAAATATATTTTGTGGTCAGTCCTTTCTCAGCATTAAGTGCTTGGAAATAAATCTAGAGAACAGCCTTGGTAATCTTGAGGTACAATTTCCTTTTTCTTTGTTCCATCCTTGTATGTTCTTCTACTAGTTAATGTTGAGGAATAACTTCTCTGTCATTTCTGTGTCTGCAAGGAATATCTTTGGTTTTATGGCTGTCTATTCAATTTTTCCTGGAAGTGTAACAAAGTTCAGCTTTGGATCAGGGGCTGTGACTCCTTTTTCTACAGGAAAAAGGGAATGGGGCTAAGTGGATAGACAGAACCAGGAATGAGAGAAATTGCCCTGCTGTTTAATGACTTCCAGCTTTACCTGTGTCTAAAGACAGCGCTGGGAAAACTGATAAAATAATTTTGAATGCATTGCAGACATTTCCACTTCTATAACTGTCCAAATATTATGCCATATCCCATTTCCTTCATAGTTCCTGCATATGCTAATGGCTTTCAGGAATAATAAATTTAAGTGTTTCTAGTGAACCTTTGATAGCCTGTTTCAAGTTAGTGAATTATAGTGAAAGAGGATTTGTGTGTTTACTTCTGACGGTTCCTCCTGTGGGGTGCTTTTTGAGACTGATTTGCAGATTTCTTGTGTTAAATTTCATTGAAATATTAAGAATATAAACAATTCAAGATTTTGCTCTTCTCTTTTCAGGTTTGAGGTGCTGAGCTTTCTTATGCTGTGCTATAATTCAGCTATTGTCTACATGCCTGCTTCTTCTTACCAGTCACTTTGTACGATGGGTTCCAGGTGAGACACTTGCCTTTGAAGTAGTCTTCAGGGTCATCTAGACTTTTAAATATTCATCCAGTAAAGAAAAGTGCTTTCTGATGGGGATGGATTGGTTCTTGGTATGCTTCCATCATTTTCACTTGAGATGTGACTATGCTAAATTTGCCAAATGTGTTTCATTTTCCTGCATCTGAAGATTAGATCTGTTCTTTGAGCAGAGAAGGAAGACAACATTTTATACGCAAGGGGTTTCTGTTGTTTTGGAAACAGTGCAGCAGTTGCTATGTATCAGTGGCCATGTGTGGCTTCCATGATGAAGATTCAGATAGTAAACTGATACAATAAGGATATAGTAAATTATCCTGGTTTTTATGCAGGCAGTATATGGGAAGGCAGGCCCCTTTTTCAAGGGTCAGAAATATTTTTTACAATGCAGCTGAGAGCAGTTCTCAAGACTATAGTATGTGTGTTATCTAACTTCAGGTATAAGGTGACTGCATGCTGTCATCATATGTTGGAGATGATGTACTTCTCTTCTGTACCACTGAAATGTTTCCTTTAAAGAAAATTGGTTTCAGTTGCTGAATTTTAGGGAGAGTCTCCTGGCCGGTAGTAGACAACATCTTGCCACCCTTTTTCTTTAGAAGCTGCTTATAATTCGAAGAAAACAGGTGGAGTTATTGGCTACATGGGAGTAACACTGGACTATCAGTGAGCTGCATATCAAGGCACTGCTACAGAACTGCTCTAATGCTTAGGAATGCAACAAGAATGTTCTATGTTGTGTATTTATATTTGAAAAAATAAATGTGAAAACAACTAAAATCTCTGTGATATAAAGACATTTGTAGTCTTTGTGGAGTTAATACTTTCTTGTAATGGTGGCTTTTTTAGGCTGTGCGTGAGTGGATTTCCACGGCAGCATGAGAAACGCTGGAAAGAACACTGTGGTAGAGTGGTGTTAGACCCTGACTTCATGGTGCAGCTGCTCACAGGTGTCTATTATGCCATGTAAGTGGACAGGGTTTTCTTACCTAAGGAGAAAGGTCTGCTTTCCCATGAATTAAAATATAAATGCTACTTGTTTTATAATTGAAAAAAATAGTTAGACTCATAACACAAGTTTATACTCAAGTAGTGTATTTCCCATTACTTGCTCATTCAGCCCACAGATAATTTGAAAATGTGTTTGTCAGCACTGAATTAGGTGATGAAGGGCCAGCAGTAGGTGCTGAAGAGAGTTAGGCTTCTGGTTTCAGCTTTTTCCACCTTGCCACTACCACAGATACCTTCTGTTCACAAGCATAATGAGCTTGGATGCCAAGATAAACTGACAAAATGCAGACCTCCTGAATGTCAGTAGCATCTGAGGTAGCAAAAGTACATTTCTGGTGCAAATTCAGTTCTGCTAAGTAGCATTAACATTTGCATATTGACCCCATTTTTTTAAAGTTTGTCCTGATTATGGCATCAATTTTGTCTTGCTTGGAGGGAACATGGAACAGCTTTCTTGTTACACCAACAAGGTAATAAAATACTTTGTACTGTTGAAGCAAATTTACGCTGGGGTGTACATACAGTTGATGAATTTTCTACATAAGCTGAGAAGTGAAAAGCTGGATTTGGGCAGAAAAAAAGACAAGTTTGTTTCATAAGATGTGGAAGATAAATATCTGTCTTTACTTTTTAGATATAATGGTCAGTGGGAACTTGGCCAGGAGGTATTGGAGGACATAATTTACAGAGCACAGCTTGAACTCTACTCACAGCCCCTGCTGGTAAGAAACAGTCCATTGTAATTTATGGGCTTGGTTAAGAGGAGTATGGATGTGTTTCTGAAGTGGACTGGTAATGAAAGCTTTTGTGTCCATTCACTGAACTATCAAATGCAAGCAATTTGTTAACAGCTGGTGTTTTCTACATAGCTATTTATACCATACTTTTTCTGCTGAGTATAAGCCAGGGTGTTGGGATCTCCTAGGGTTCATTGAGGCTGAAAGCTAGGATTTTGCTGATATATTACAGTTGGCTCAAAATGTTTATGTTGTTTTGACCTAAGCTACGGATGAGTGGTTCAAAGAAGCTTAACTGAATAGTTGTATGTTATAGGGCATTGGTTGCAAAAAAGGTGTTTTCTTTGCTTCTAGACCTTCTTCAGGGCTGAGAATAAGCTGTGGGGTTTAACTGATAACAGAGTCGACGAAGCAACAGCGGGATAGAGCTGGAAGTGAAAAGGAGCTCCAATCCCAGAGTCAATGCCAGATTTTGTTTGATAAAAGTCACATAGATCTTGATCTTTACCTTGTTTGGAGGAACAGCAATAAAATGGAGTAGTTGTGATTGTTTGGGGTGGGGATTTTTTCAGTTTTCACTATATTTGCTGTTCCAATCACAAAAAGAGAGAAGAGAAATGGGGAAGGTGGTGAAACTGGGCTGGATGCAGGTGGATGTGATTGGGAAGGACGAGACGGTTGAAAGAGAGAAAGGAGAAATTTTTGTCAGATGTAGGAATGAGAATCAAAAGAAGGGGCAAAATTAAGGAGAATAAAGTGAATTAGATGGCTGTTTCAGTTTCTGCATCAGAATTGTGGCTAGAAGCCTTTAGTCCTCCTCTGAACTAACAGCAGTAAAATGTCACTGCTTTTTACATAACTGACGAAGGAGTAGATTGGCAAAAATCTTTTTATATGGCAATCTGAGATCACTCTTTTCTGAACTAAATTGCATAAAATTATTCTCTAGATGTATTAATATTGGCTGTAAAACTTATCTACAGGCTTTCTGACACTGCTGCATTTAAAATGCCTGCTATCCATTGAATTAATATAATAGTTGGTTCCTTTTGGAAATGACTCATCACTCCATCAGATTGAAAGTTTTAAATTAAATATTGAACCTGCTGAATTGGGCCATCCTATCAAACTACTACATTTAAAAAGTGTGTAGGAGGATCTGGAACTTGATGATATGACAATTTTTAGTTTTCATTGTTCATTTTTAATCAGTTTGTCCTTAGAGATTACTTCTAGTTGTAAGAATCTTCTAGAATGTCTTTAGTTTTTTTCCAAAGCTCCTACTGATACTCCATCCCATTGCCTGGTGACATCATGACATCACCAATTTTTACCCCTTCTTGGTAGTCAGGTTTTTCCTGCATATGTGTGCAGGCCTGTTGGTGGAGTTGGGTTTTTTTGATACTCTGATCATTGCCTGCTTCCTGTCTTGTTTTACTAACATTTCTTAAAAGTAGCTTTAAGAAATAGTCCGTTTTATTAAAAAAATTACCTGCACGTCTTCGCCCTAATGCTATATATTCAGGCAATTTGACTTTTTCAGAGATTGGAGCCCTTTCCTCTCCTTGTGCTCTTCAGAAGATGTGTATAATTTAGTAGCATTATAAAATTCTGTATTTTAGACCTAAAACTATTAGCACCAAATAAATATAATCTGGAATGCTTCACAGGTAAGTTGCTAAGTTCAGCTTCTGCCTAGGATTCCCTCAGAGCAGCAAATTCTTTGAAGTCTATTTAATATTCAGGCAAACCCCCACATTAGGATTATTTTTAGATACCTGTATTCAAGTACCTATTTGTGTAATTATGGGAATACCATCAGTCATCATTACAGTGAGAAACATCATGGTCCCTTGTGTTTGTTTCTTGGAGAAGCATTTTTGACTATTTAGCATATCCATGCTCTTACTTACATAGGTTTTTACTGCCTGTGGAAAAAAAACTAAGCTAAAAAAACCGAAGTGGAAAAACAGCATCAGAAAGCTATGAAATATTTGTAATGTAGAAGGGATCTTCTGTCGCTCCGACCCGGAGACTGCAGTGGAAAGGGCAGGAAGTAGCACAAGGGAAAGGCCTTTCCTGGTTAAAGAGAAGTATTTCTGTTAACAAACACTGGGTATTGGTCAGGAAACCTGGGAGTTTCTACAGAGACAAACTAATCACCAAGTGTCAGAATTAGTACCACCTTGGACCTGGGGAGCAGACCAGTTCCAGTCAGTCTTTTCCTCTGAACAAAGAGTTCTGCACGTTTTTCAGACAGAAATGCCAGTCTTCAGAGCAGAGACACACAGGCTTTCCAAGTCCAGTGCACAGGAACCATGGATCAGCAAGTCCCTATTGTGACAGCAGCTTTATCCAATGTATTTTATTGATGCACTTACTGCTCTTATTGAATGTTCTTTCCTACAAGCTCCTTTCTGGTAGGCAAGAGTGGATGTCTGGCCTGAAACCAACCTTCCTTTGTCATTGATAGCTGCAGACTTGTCTTGCCAAGTCTGAATTGTGCTATGTGTTTGTTTTCCTGCCTTTCAGTGCTGGATTAGACATCGTGAGCAAGTGTTTTTGCATCCTGAAAGATCGTGGTTTTGAGGGTGTTTTTGTCAGACAAGGACTGTGACTCATTCAGACTGGTTGTTTAGATTGTTTCAAGGATTTACTCTTGCATTGCTTTTTATCTCCATATGGTTTTCCTCAGTCCCCAAAAGTACAGTTTGTGCTGTTAGAAGGGACCAGCTGTTCAAAGGTTCAATAGGCAGAAATGCTCTGTCACGATTCTGGTCATGTTGCAGAAGTCTTTTGCTGTGAATTTTTAGATTTTTTTTTTTTGTACACTGGCAAGGGTATCTACTGAAAGGAAGTAGCAACTCCAGTGAGTAGAAGATTTTGGAAAATCAGGGTGTGTTTGCTTTATATGTTGTGGTTTTGGGGGGATTTTGAAGCTTTAAGTAATATTTTGTGTGCATCAGCTTTGTTATTGTTGAATATTGCACATGCCATAGAGAACCAGTTTGCTTTTTTGGAGTTGGTAGACAAGTTCACTTTTTTGTTGAATAATCTACTTGGAAACTAAGAAACATCACTGAAAGTTGCTTTTGTCTTTTTGAAGTAAACCTCTAATCCCAAAGGCATTTTATGGGAAACTTATAGAAGCAATTAAAACATCAAAGCCAAAAGAAGTCACTTGTTCTCTTCAAAGCTGCAAAACATAACTTCTGACTTTATAATAGGCTGTTACAATTTTAAAAATAGGTTTAATAAGAATGAGTGTATTTTAATAACTTGGTGCTCATTGCTTAGGCTGCAAATATTTTTTTTTCCCTAAATAAAATCTTGAAGTCTAATCCCCTTGGTTAGGTTCTATTGGGGTTGTTTTTAGGGAGGGGTGGGGAGCGCTATGGGGAAAGGTGTGGTGGAAATTGGCCCTGTCCCCCTGTGCGCAAGGCCACTGGCTGCTTGCATTGGCTTGGGCTGTGACTTGGTTTTATTGACACGCTTGTCATAAAACATAAATGGTATTTGCCTTGTCATATTGCAGTCTCTTTTGGATGGAGACCTTCCTGGTTGTGTTGTTAACGTCTGTCACTACAGATGGCAAAGATAGAGCAAAATAAATTACCTCAAAAAAAAAAAAGGAGAAAATTAACTCTGATTTTGAGAATAGATTTGTGATGAGCTTTTCCATGTAATCTACTTTGAATCCTGGGCATGGGGTCATTCATTTTGAGGGAAGTCTGGCCTAATTACCAATTCTTGCTTGTTCTCCTTTCTGTATCCAGCAAGAGATCCAATACTGCCATTAGTGCAATCAAGGACAGTAGTAGTACAGCATCTTACTTTTATCTTAGGTTGCGAATGCCATGAAGAATTCGCTGCCCTTTGATGCTCCTGATGCATCACAAGAAGGCCAGAAGGTACTGAAAGTAGAAGTTACTCCAACAGTTCCTAGAATTTCTCGGAGTGCTATTACGACAGCTTCTATCCGTCGTCACCGCTGGAGGAGAGAAGGTGAGCTTTCTCTGCCAGGAGCACATATTACAATGTGCTGTAATCATCATCATCACTGTAATCTGCCTCCTGAGTTTGAATGTTTACAGAACATTGTGGGGGCTTTCTGTTTGTTTGTTTATGAAAGTGAAACTCCATAACAATATATAGTATTTTACATCTTCAGAGCACTGCATGAACTTGAATATTTGGGGTGTTTGTTTTGGTTTTGTGATAAACTGTGAGGTAGGTGAGAAAATGGAGAAACTGGAAAATGTTTAATAAGACTTCTTTTTTCTCCATGTAACACAGTATGAAATTTTAGGGGTAAAGTGTGGCTTAGAATTTGAGTTCTTTGTTTAATCTGCACTAAAACTCAACCGCCTCCCGTCGTAAATAGCTCAGGGAATAAATGCTAACGTCTAGACCTTAATAGGATTCCAGCTGCCTAAAGCCCCTGATGGCAGTGGGAGAGGGAAAAAATGAACATCACACCTACCATCATATGGCCCAGTTTATTGAGGGGCTATAAAATAGGTTTGGATAGTTTAGCATTAGTCTTTCTTTTTCCTCAGTGAGTACTTACATCATACGGAAGCGTGCTTGACTGTATGAAGAAAAAAAAAGTAGTGTTCTTTACCTTGATGTGATGACATCTTCAGTGTAGGTGTAGCAAAAAGCTTGCTTTGAAATCACTTCGTCTACTTTTAAAGCTTTGTTACTTCATGTATAAAACATTAGATTTAAAAAGCTGCATAAATCAATGAAGGTAAAAAAGGAGAATAACATAAGAATCAACTGAGAGTAAAAAGTCTGAAAACAGGAATTACATATTTTCCTGTGGTACGTTTCTTTCCCCTTTTATTTTTTATTATTCTTCTTGGTCATGTGCACAAGGATTTGATGACCTCTGGTCTTCAGCTGAATCAGGATGTCCAGGACAAGTAGCTGTCTCCTGTTTTCAGGACTCCGCATCGTGTTTGTCTTCACTGTAGTTGCCATTATATTCATTTGCTGGTCTCTGGTCTGAAGTACAGCCCACCTGTCCCCTTTCTGTGGATGTTCTCACCACTTTTAACTAAGCATGGGTAGTGTTTTGTGTTTGTTCCATGTCCGCATAAACTTTCTGTTTTCCTTGCCTGGGTTGGAATGCCAAGAAAGGAATAGAAAAGCACTAAAATGTTATATGTTGAATCCCAGATGGCTTTGACTTCTCAATCGAGGCTGACTCAAGCATTCCGGGCTCACCGATCCAACATGGCTCCACAGACCTAGGGATCAAACGTGAGCAAGAGGGGGAGGTGCTGATGCGCAGGACCCCTGAGCATGGCTTCCCGGAGCCCACCTTGGCAGCAGCCACAACAGAGGGTAGGACAGAGATGAGGAGGCAGAAGTCAGTGAGGCAGTTGCTGGAGGAGGATCCTGGCTCCCTATCCCCAAGCAGAACTTCTTTCCATTCTAGTGTGTGTTTCCGCTATCCCAGGGTGTATTAGCTTTCTTTGCAATACACACATCCCCCATATACCTAACATCAGGTCAGGAACTACCTTTTGTTATCATGTGGGCTGGCCTGGGGCTTGCATCTGTATGGTGAAACACTGCTTGGCATGGCACAAAAAGAAAAAAAAAAGACAGGGGTAATATCCAAGAGCTTTGGGATTGCTTGGAAGCTTTCTATTACTGAGCATGTTTAATCTGATATTAAGAAAAAATATGCACCAGATGAACATGAATCTAGTCCTGAAAAGTAGACAGTATAGAGTATAAATGGATTTGACTACATTTTAGTTAAAATAGTGTCTTGTTAGTCTGCAGTTTTTAAATTTTCAAGAATGAAGTTTCCTGTTGCCATTAAAAGTCAAGCCTATCTACAACAGGTATACAATCACTGATGTTTTATTTGTCAGTCATCCTTTAATTGAAAATTCATATATGTGCAACTCATTTAGAGCTGGCTGCTCTACAAGCACCAAAAAAGTGCTTGTGTTTTCAGGAAGAAATAAGGTTGTCATGTTTCTAAAAACTTCAGAAACAATTACTGCTTTCTTTCTCAGTCGTGCTGTCTACACAAATGCCATAGGGCTTCAGAGGTCTGCTTGGCAGCCAAGAATAGCAGATAGAGTAGGTGGTAGAATTTTATTTACTTAAGTTCATCTGTTTTCAAGTAAAGATGATTTCCTTGGTGGAAGACCTAGTTTCAAGTACTGAACTTGAATTATGATTTCTCCTCAGAGATGAGAATTAATTTCTTACAGATTTAGCTAAACATATTTTCAAGTACTCTCCTATCTTAAGTCTTCTTCTCTATGTGAACATTCCTTTGGTGTTTTCAGCCTCTATAAGGACATTAGTTGATCATAAATGAGATTTATTTGCACATTCACATATGAGCTACATTTGTTCTTCAGATTTGTTCTTCAGGAAACAATAATCTGGAGAATTTGGAGACTTAAATGTAGTGGTATCACAGAATTGTTCCCCTTAAATTTGCTATCAAACAATAATTAAGATCTTGTGCTTCTGTAGAAGAGAGTGGCATAAAAATATTTAGTGCAGGTGTCTAATCTACTTGGTGCATTATGAATTTGAGCATGCTCAGTAAATGATCCTGTCTTCTCTTGAATTCACTTTCCACTTGATCTTACTCTGTTTTATAACTCTTTGCATGTGCATGACCTGAAGGATATAGAGAAGTCCTGAGCTGCAGAGAACCTTCTGGGACAGACTGGAAGTGGGAAGGGAAGTTGATAAAGATGATGGATTTTAGTCTTGTTTGAAGCCATTGATATAATTTGGCATATTATTGGATAAGGCATCATTCCACATTCTCTGCTTCAATACAAACGGATTGAATACCATTTACTTCTGTAACATTAGCAATGTCTAATTGCATTCTTGATCAAACGGAATTCTCCTGCTGATGTCATCTGGGAGAAGGCCAAGGAAAGGAGTTTGGCTTGATTATCAACACAGAATTGTGTGTGTATATCCAGGGGTCTGTTATTTTTCTGATGCTGATTTCACAGAAAGTTTCAGCCAGAAAATTCCCTCTCATAACTACCAGTTTGATGTCACACAGCACAAGGAGATATTGATCACTTCTCGTGACTTTTCAATCTTCAGGTATAGGAAAGATAAACATACTAAAAGTAATTTTAAAAAGGTGTATAAAACCCCTTCTTCAGATCAGTGTTTTGACCCCTTAAGTAGAAAAAGACAAGACTCCAAGAATGACTCACTAATGCAATACAAGGTATTCTGCTTCTGGGTGGTTTCAGCTGTGGTTAGGTGCACTATTTTGGGTCAGTGGAGAACACCGAGTCTGTATCTACAGCACTAGTCCTGTATATGCACAAATAGCAAATTATTTGAGGACAGATTTATTCTGATAAGGAACAGTGAGAGTCCTAAACACACACTGTAGTGCAATGGATATGCACTTCTGTTGGGTTGCACTGTCTCTTTTGGCCTTAAAATAAAGAGTACTTAGGGGTAGATTTTTAGTTTTTGTTTCCTTTAAAAATTATCTTATTGGTCTATTGGAACATAAAGAAAACCAAAAACAAACAAACAGACGAACAAAAAAAAAAGGAAAAAAGAGAGAGAAAGAGAAAACTTTGTTGTTTTGTCATCCTGTTTTCCTTCCCAGAGAATGTAAGGACTCAAATATTTTTTATTACTTCTGAGGGCAGTTTTTAGAGGAAAAATAAGATGTATTAGGAATAGAATGTGTTTGCTGAATTACTTTAATCCCATTGGGAACTTCTGTAGGTATGTGGGTCTGAGTAGACAGAAATTCTCTTGCATGTTGTCTTCTCTATCTTCTTCATTTTTGAGCATGGCTGAGCAGCTTGGGCCTCTGCATAGTTGCAGCATACAAAAGCTTGCAACAACCCCTCTCAGTCTTGTCTTTAGATCCTGTGGATAAAATGCCACTTTCTCAGTGTAACTATTCTGCTTCACTCTCCCTGAATAGGAATGTGTGCTTTAGCATCCTATTACTCAGCAATGTTTTAACGTAAGCTTTAAAAACTACTGATGTTCTTGTAATAATGAAAACCTTAGCAGTGTTGTCTAGAGATACCTTCTTACAAGTTCCACATCTTTCGATTGAATAAGAAGGGCTTGAGAGGGGGCTTCAGCTGCTTCTCTTGCTGCTTGTGACCAAACACGCTTTCATCCAGCTTTGCATGATTATATAAAGAAACATAAATGTTGGTTAATTGAAAAAGTGGTCTTGCTTTTGTCGTGTTCCCGTAATGTCTGATTTTTATCAGTACCTTTGATTGTGTGTGGGAAGGTTGGAGGGGGGAATGTCAGTGTGGATTGTGGATAAAATATATCACTGTGCAGTGTAAGAAAAGACAGGTATGTCTCCAGGAGAAGAGGAAGGCCTAGTTTGACCAAACAGGGTGGTCAGGAAGTGGGGAAAGTACATGCATTTTAAATATGGTTACAGGAAATTAAAGCAAGTAATGCACCCTTCATTTTAATAATTGCCCTAGGAACCTAAGGAGCTTCTTTTTCTAAGGCTAAAGGCTTAACCAAAGAAGGAAGACTGCAGTAACATGAGCTATATTATCTTTCTGCCTCTGGGAGGCTACTGGGTCAAATAGAACTATAGAAAACTACAGAATCATCTCCCATTGCATTGGTTTGAGAGAGGCTGAGAGTAGTCTGATTTGGAGATGCCTAAATATCTTTTGTAAGCTGGTACACAGTAATGGTAATTCCAAGGCAAAGTTTCCTGAAAAGAAGTAGTAAATGTAGAGCAGAGTAATGAAACCTCCCTGTAAAGTTTTGGTTTTGCATTATGCCTCAGAAACATGAAACTGGATCAGGCTGTATTCCTGCTACACAGAGGTGGCAACAACATCTAAAGCTTTCTATCTGTTCTGTTTGCCACGATGTAAAGTGTTCCTTAGCTAACACTCAGCATGAGAGGATGAGCTTCCACTCAAATGTTAGACTCTCTCAGATACTTGCCACCATGTTTTTCCCATTCTACGAAAAGGATTTAAACATGTTTGCTTGGTGGCAAGCGGGGTTGAACAATCTTATCAGTAGAGCAGTATAGTGGCTTTAGCTGGGGTGGATCTGTATTTCTTCCAAATAATCAGGCTCTACAGCTTTTACAAAGAAAAGCAAAATTCTTACAGCCTGAATGACTCCTTTTTTGCTAACGTGGTGAAAATTCATGCCTTTTTCTCAATGAAACGAGATACGTGGAGCAAAAACTCTAGCTCCATTTTCAGTTTTGAAATTTGAATGCTCCTCAGTTTTCTACTAAAACAATAACTTCTTCTGAGTACTTGGAGCTTAGAAAAAGACTGGAATAAGATTAAAAGAATAAAAGTATTTGTGTGCAGCCCTAGTCATAGGCCTAAAAATAAGGATTTAAGAAATAATATTGTAAGGCTTGTATTTTCTCCTTGAGATTCCAGTCAAAAGCAGAGTGCCTCTTCCGTAACATAAAGCATTTCAGAGATTGAATTTCTCTTAATGCAAGGGTTGCCTTTTTTTTTTCTCTGAAAAATGTAGATGTTGAGATAAAAGCAAATATGGTATTGCTGTAAATGCAGGGAGGATTGAATTTTGGAGGAGAGAGAACTAGGAATTAGGTTAATCTCCAACAGAAAGCATGGTCACATTGTTCAAAGTGCCAGCTACACACAACAGCAGCCTTCTACCTCTGTTGGAACATTGTGATTGCTAGCGTAGGAAGTAGCCTAATTCTGAAGCTTACTGAACACTCACCAGAACTTACTCTGACTGAAAGAGATCCTTAGATCTTGCCTCAGAATAGGATAAAAATAGTCTGAAAGGGTGGTGGGCTTGTTTTGGTTTGGTTTTTTTGACAGCATGTAGTAGGAGAATGGGTAGCAGTATCTGCAAACTGAGCTGTAACCAGTTAACCAAATGGGGCCCAATTCTTGTTTACAGACAAAGTTTGGGACAAATATTCTGACTGATGAAAGTATTATAGATGAAAGGCCAATCAAGCTCAGGGAGCACTTACTGTTAGACTCTGTTATTCTGCTAAATGTGGCAGGAAAATTATTGGCTTAGAATCAAAAAAAAATTTAAGCAAGTGGAATATAAGTGGATTAGCAAATGAGGTTTGTTTTGGTGTTCTGTGTACTTCTTTGTCTTCATGTAATTTGAATGCATTCTGTGTGTTCTGATCGGTTTGAGGGTTTTTTGGTTGCTTCTTTTTTTCCTAATAGATACTGAAGGTGTAAATGGAAGAGAGGAGTCTGTGAACCTTAATGATGCTGATGAAGGATTTTCCTCGGGAGCTTCCCTCAGCAGCCAGCCAGCTGGGACCAAACCTCTATCCTCTGTGTCTCAGAAGGGCAGCTTAAGGAAAACAGCAAGTGGGCGTTCTGCTAAGGAGAAAGAAACCTCTTCTGCAGCAAAATCCAATGAGAGCCCTCGAGATTCAGTAGCTCGAAAGCAGTACACGCACCAGTCCGCTGACCTAGATGGAGATATAATTGAGATGACACCTACTAAGAAACACCTCAGCCTGCCTGCTGGGCAGGTGGTGCCAAAAGCCAACAGTTTGGGCCTGATCAGGACCGCCAGTGCTTCCTCCAGTAAATCATTTGACTATGTGAATGGCAGTCAAGCAGGCTCCAGTGTTGGAGCTGGTACAGAGGGTTTTACCAGTCTAGCAGCTGGCAACACCAATCGGTTTTCAACTATCAGCCTACAGGAGGACCGGCTAGGCCAAGCTGGGGAAGGTAAAGATCTCCTTTCCCCAGGAGCTCCCCTAACCAAGCAGTCTCGATCTCCAAGTTTCAATATGCAGTTGATATCCCAGGTGTAACTTTGACTCCCTTCCTTAGTATTCCCTCTTCCCCCTGAATCCCTGGCAAGTTCATCCTTAGGCAAAACATGAACCATCATCCCACAGTGTGAAAATACTGACTGTTGTGATCTCATTTGATTTGGTTTAGCTATCATACTGTATTACTGAAACAGCAATAATTCTTCCCTCACCTTCATCTTCCTTCCCTCTTGTAAACATGGTTGTGAAGCAGTATATAATGTACTGTATGCCTTTTTCCATGCCTTCCTTTCTCCTTGGGTGATGTGCAATCCATCGTAGGCTGATCAGTCCCATTTCAACACTGTGAGACTGGAGACACCGGCGGAAATGGTGAATGTGATCCCTATGAAATGATGCTTTGGCTTTGTTAAGAAATAGAAACGGGTTTGTTTTCTCGGTCTACAGTACTGCAAAGACTACTGGATCCTGACTTGTCTTTCTCAGAACCAGGAGTGCCTCAGAGATTCTAGTGTGACTTTGGACCTCTCTGAGTCTGTGCAATCAGTTCTGGGGAGGGGATTGTCATTGCTGCTCCTGGCTGCCTATAGCACTTTTTTCATTAAAATGAGGGTAGTTTTTTCTTGACTGCCCCCAGTCTCTCATCCCAGAAGCTTTTGATGTTCAGCAACTGAGACATGCGTATTAAGAAGCTGTTTTCCCTCGGAGAGAGGATTCTAGGTTGATAATGTAGGTTACAATGCACTTCTGATGGCGTTGTAGCCATTTGTAATGTTACATGTCTTCCCTTCCAGGACACAGGGTCATTCTGCATTTAGACTTAAAGTTAGACACCACCATGCTGTTAAAGCAATTTGGTTTGTAAGCGGGAAGGAAACACTACTTCCCCAGGAAATAATTGCTAGCTCTGCTTCATTTTTGTTGTTGCTGTTGTTGTGAGGTGCTTATCACCGAATTGAAAGGTGTATTCGGGTAAAGAGTATTTCTCAGGCTGCTGTCTTTTGTATCATGGCTGTTGGGACACCCCCACCCCTTTCAGCTGCTTTCTCAATGTCCCTAAATTCAATGATGGAGTCATTTGAGGAATCCTGCAGTCCAGACAGACCATACTCTCAAGGTGCTGTCTCAGGGATAGAGACAATAGTTTGCTAGAAACACTGAAGTTTCAATGTGAAATTATTTTCTAGCAATGCCGTTTGTGCAAAGGGGTACTGACAGTCCTTTTTTCCCCCAGAAGGATCACACTTCATTGCCTTGGTATATATAATCTTTTGAGTTTTTTTAACTCGTTGTTTTTGTGGATTGGCCCTACTCTAGAAAATGCAGAACTCGTGCCATTGAGCCAAGCCTTGAATGTATGTGACTGGTGTATGGGCGCTGGCTGGTACTTATGTTAGAGGACACTGCTTAGAAGCACATTTCTGATTACACAGAATGTTTGGCATTCTCTCTCCATCTCTCTGTATCTCTTTTTGGATTGATAGAAAAGGGGAAGGTTCATCCTCTCTGCTCAAGTCCTGTGTGATATCCTGGAAGTTTACAAACTGTAAACCCCCAGGAAAGAGTTACGATTTTTATGTGGGCACTTTGGTTTCACTGTCACTGTGAAGGATAAATGTAAGCAGTTACAAACAGCAGGCTCTCTTTGAAAGATAGTCTTTAAGACATTCAGAACAATGAATGACATGGTGTGGTATTGCTGATAGTTGATTTTGGTGGGGACTTTTTGTTTGTTTTTTTAAGCTTTATTTCAAATAGATTTTTTTTTCAAATTTACATTAAAATTCATTAAAATATGTGAAGTTTTTTTTGTGGTTTGATGAGTCATTTTGGTAGCCTAGACTTCATATCATACGTTCATAGAGTGAATTTAGTGGCATCTGGTGTAGAAATTCAGGTAAAGAGTAAATAGAATCATCAGAAAGAAAACCTGACAGTTTCTAAATGGAAATTAATTTTTAAGGACCACCAGTTATACACAGATGGAACTAAGGCAAAGCTGAGATGAAGCTACTAGGCTTACATTTCTGTAAAAATGTCAAAAGCTATACATGATTAAACTCTTCTTTTTAAAATAAAGCTTTCCTAGTGGAGACAATTGGTAAGTCATGACTGGAAGTACCAAGTTTATACTTCATAGAGACTATCAAAAAGGAAATCTGCTTAAATATTTGGGAAAGAAAAGGTCAGGAGTGTAAGCTAATTTTCTAAGAATGACTTAATTTTAGTATTTTAAAAAGTAAAGTTGTTCATTAGCAAGGTTCTCTACTTTCTATGTTTGTCATTAGATGCATTCCTCCAGAAGTTTTAGGACATGTAAATTGGCATCAGGTCAAATTTTACAACCTTTTTTTAAAAGCTGTTTTTTGTGTGGGGTCCCACACTATTGAAACTATTTCAGGAAAGTGAGACGGCTTTACTGACTTCAGATGGGGAAGTCAAATATACATGTGTGAATTCAAATTGGCAAAAACCTCAATCAGACTACCTTTTAAGATATTTTTATAGTTCTCATTTTGATTATGTGCCTTTTTTTATGGTTTCATTCATTGTATTTTGGTTTATTCTTGTGTATATATACCTACTCCATATCAGTCTTTTTAAAAAGAGTTCAAATTTATCCCTGTAAAAAATTGTTTTCTATGTGCTGATGTGGTACATCTGTGACTTCTCCAAATTACCCTTTTAGTGCGATGTTTCAGTTGTGGGAGCTTGTTTTGTTGTTTTTCAGCCAAGTACTGTTGAACATTTACCTTACAAATCAAGTCATCAGTAGTATCTACAAACCAGCTGTAGTACCAGGCTCTGCAGTGCTGTGTATCATGTTTATCATTAATGCTTCTAGACGTGTCTTGGGCTGTGCTAAGGTGTGTCAAGATGGTAGCGAATCTTTACACACTACGTTCAGTACATTTCAAGGTACTGTGGCAGAAATAAAATTAGAAGTGTCTGGGATACAGGCGGAGGGAATAATCTGCTGGTTTTCTGATTATATATGCTAAATACTAAACAAAGTACAAAATATACTTCAGTTTTCTGATACCTGTGACAAATGTTTAGACTTAAATCAAACCTCCTTATCCTAAATTCACTCTGCTGTCTCTTCTTTTAGAACATTTGGTACTGGAGGCACTAGATTTAGATTTCTGCACTGTTTAAGTGCAACTGCAGCATTTTAAAAAGACAAGAAGCAGAACACTATGATTTTTCCCTCTATATGTGTGCATGCATGCACATACATGCAATTCTTAGGTGAGGAAGGGTGGATACTGTATTCTGATGTATACATATATACTTCAGTAGGGAAAAACGAAATATTCTTTGATACACATCACAATATGCTGCCATTTTGCAACTAATTTTTGTTGGGCTTTGTAATTTTAAGGAAATACAAAATGTTGGGGTTGTGAGCTCTAGCTTGGTTATCCTTTTCAGGGATTTATTGTGAGCAGCTTTTTGGTTGAAAGGTGTTTGAAAGGTGAACCATATTTTCATCCTGCAGAGAGCAAAGTGATGTAAAAATACCTATTAAAATTAATGTTGCAAGATGACAATTTAAATTGCTGTATTATCCCTTTAGTTTTCATTTGGAAAATTTCATAAAATGGTTACTTCTGTATCAGTGTCCATTTGAAGTGTAGATTTCTTTGAACACCCTTTCTGATGTGAATTTGAAGTTTTTTAACAGCATACTTCGTTCTGTAATGCTGAACATCATGTTGCAGCCAGTAAGCATTAGATCTAGTATTTGTAGTTCGCAAGTGTGTTGGTCTTAAATGCATTTCCAACATACTCCTGCTAGCTTTAACATAATTAAAGTCATCAAAATAGTGAGAAAAAAAAAGATGTTTTCTGACAAAGTATTTATTTGCACTACTTATGAATACCGGAGTTTACTGGGACAGGGTTTTTTCTCACCATGTGAGGTTTACTTGTGTGTGAGTAGGTACATACATTTGTCACGTGTTGACAATCAATTGCCTCAACTGTGTGTATACTGTATGTAAATAGGAACGTATTTTTCAAGATCAAGGGGGAAACCTGCATCTTAGTGGTGGTAAAGCTACTCTGCAGTAAGGTGACCCCAACTTTAACTGCTTTTTGTCTTCAGATACTATGTGGTTTGTTTTACTTCTTTAATGAAGTTTATTAGTGTTCTTGGAAAATTTTAGCTCCAGGGAAATTTTCCTCAATATTTAATGTATAACGTATTCAGAGAATTATATTTTGAAAAATTAATTTTGGAATAGATAATTCTATGCTATGGCTGTATTTTAACCTAAGAGTTTGAACTTGTCCTATTTTATCATGAACCAATGGCTATCTCCTTTAAGTGTTCAGCATTTTAACTTTGGTCACAAACCAGACATTTTTGTTTATCTTGGCTTACAAATTTAAATTAATTTGAAGACTAAGAGAGAACCAAGAATAACTTTTTGAATAAAATCATAAAAATCAAGCTGTACAGTATAGGTACTGTGCTCATAATCCTAGAGGAGGTGTGGAAAATACAATGGAATGTGTTTGAATGAAATGTATGTACTGCAGACAAAACAAGAATACTTTGATGTTAGTAGATCTAATAATCTCATCCCTGAATTCTCTCATTGCCAAAGATATTGCTACCTTGGCATGTTTAATGTAACATTAAAGCCATTAGCTAGGTGTCATTTGTTGCAAGCATTCATATCATAGGAATAGTTTTTATCAGAAGAGTAAACATGCCCCTTTTATTTCACGTTCTTGTTTAGGATAATTGCAGGACTAAAGTTGCGAAATATCACTCCTTTTCAAACATGCTAAGTAAACAAGCCAGATCCTCTGTACTTGCATTGCATTCTTGATTTATATAATTTTTCAATATTTTATATTTTCTTCAATATTTTAAATGCTATTTGTTTCTACCATATGGGCCTTAATCTCTGTTGATTATTTTTGTTTTTTCCTCACTGGCACTTGGATAAACTTTGCTGTTGAAAGCTTTTCTGTAGGTGATTCAGGGTAGTAAATCATGACATGGGTGTTGTGTTAGCGAATACAGGTATCAGTCTGTCAAAATTTGTATGTCATGACCAGCTGAAGAGACACAATACTTGCCTGCCTCTTCCACAGTGGTGGAAGATCATGGTGAGCCGTGAGCAACTTAGTTTGTTCCTGAAAACAATAAGTAGATTTTGTAAGACTGATACTTACGAGGTTTTCCACATAGTCATTATGAAATTTTATTTAAAATAAATATTGGAACAAGATTTTAAAACAACAGCCAACCATTTTAGATAAACTTGCCTAGTAAGTTTGTCAAGTGTCAAGGCCTGTGACATTAAAAGTTTAGAATAAGCTGTGCAAGTCTCAAGGGTACCATAACAGCTTCAAGAAAAGGATTTAGTAAAAATCTGTCCCATGTTAATCATCTATATTTTAGATTTAATGAAAAAAAAAAATTTGCTTCCATCCTTCTACTTATTTTTCTCTAGGCTATACCCCTCCCTGATTTTAACTGTGTTCATCAGATTTTACCAAAGGTAGTATCTGAGGGACCAACTGAATTTAAAATGGGTCCATAAATTATCCCTTCTATCATAAAGGATTACTGAGGTATTCCTGTGAGGAGCTGTTGATGGGAACAGATGTATATTAAAATTTTGTATCTGTATACTAAAACATTGCCCTACATTTTAGCTTATGCATGATGAGCAGAGTGATGAGATCAAATTTTATTGACCAGCTACTTAGGTGTGAGCTCCCAGTGTTTTACAGTCTGTAAGATTTAAGCAGTTTTAGAGAAGACTATCTTTGCATTCTGATACAACTTTTTAATGAGTGATTAATAGTGTTTTCAGGAGTTAAAATTTAAATTGCTTTGAAATGTGGTTTAGAATTCTCACAGGTTTTGATTGTAGAGGGTTAAATGGTCAGGGGAGATTTCTGTTTAGAAGTATCTGCTGGTAAAGTGTCTCTATGGTGCTTTGTCATGGAAACTTCCTTACAAATCAGTAGTGAATCCTATGTGTTTGAGTCCTCATCCTCCCCGGAAATGATCACAAAGCAGAAAAAGTACAGCAACCTTTTACCTTTAGTTCTAAAACAAGTACTTGGGAGTAACAGAAATACTGGCTATTGACACTGTTCTTTCTGTTCAGACAGTTATTGTTGTTGTACTAAAATTTAATGTTATTAGTTTATGAAAAATGCAAGTAGTAACAACTTTGTGGCTTCAAGTATACAGTAGATGTGAGTTAACAATCACTCAGGATAAATCAACATGTCAAAGTATTAATAGATTCTTAGTACTGGGGTGTGTGGTGTGTGTGTGTGTGTCAGTGTTCAATGATTAAAACAAGACTTCTGTTTTCTTGCACATAGTGCATACTTTAGGGGTGGATATCACTAGTTGTTTGTTTGTGGACAAATACCGTATGATTAAATAAAACTGAGTCATTTAACACTTTTTTCATATTGAAGATTCCAGGAAAAAGCTAATAAAGATTTTTAATAATCAGCTACTCTTAATGCATTTTAGATTTACTATGGTAGCTTTTATTTGCTATTAAAAGACCCCAACAACGAAATTGATATATACCCCATGCTGCATTTTTTAAATTTGTAATTCCTGTACTTGACAATGAGTTTTTTGATCTGTTTTTGTCCTTGTAAGAAAACAGGACTTGCTCTCTGTTTTACTAGCAAAAAGAAACATTCTGCAAGGGTTAAAAGATTATTTTCTTACTTTTTTCGTCATACCAGGTTTGTTTCTCTGAACTAAGGTTTCTGAGGATTTTTACTACTTTAGCATTATGTAATCTCATAGAAGGAGCATAAGCAGCACGTAGCCCACTTCTTGTGGACACGCAGGCTAGGCAAAAGGACATGGATGGGTGGCATGAGCCCCTCTTCACCAGCACAGCCCTGCTTGCTGGTATGAACCCCAGACGTTCGAGATTCGGTCCTGGTGAAGGACTAAATCAAACAGGTTTTTCATAACCGTGACCTCTGCTGTATGATGTCCTTTAACCTGGGGACCAGGGAAAGTCTTCATTCTTAGTCCTGAAGAAGGCACGTATTGAAGATCATGTTATTGGTGCATGTAAGCCATTATCTTAACTGTCTTACTGAGCTGGTTCATGCTGTTGACTTGTTGAAATGTGAAATGTAGTTACTATTGACTTTGTAAATACCTGCCAGAGAAGAAATATAATTATTTTAAATCATTGTAAATAGAGATGTATAAAACTCGACACAATCTGCAATGCAGAAAAAAAATTATATATATATATAAATATATAAAGATGTTAAATAAATATCGTGCTGTTTCTGAACAGAATTGAATTACTTGGTGGATGCTGGTTTTTGGAAGTGTGAGTCTCGCTGGTGGGGCGGGACGGGACGGGCGCTGAGGGGGGGGATCCGGCCGGGCCGCGCTGTTCCCGCGCGGGGCTCGCGGCGGCTTNGCCGCCATGAGCCGGCCCGAGGGGACGCGCAGCAGCCGCCGCTCCCTGCAGGTGAAGTTCGTGCCCGACGAGGATGTCCTCAAGCACATCGCCGACGACGCAGGTACAGCCGGCCCGGGGTACAGCCCAGCGCAGCGCCGCCCGCTGCTCCCAGGGCGCTGGGAGAGGGGTCCGACCAGCCGCGGGAAAAGGACTCTGCAACGCTCGAGCTGGGTGCTGCAGAGCCTTGCCGCAGGACGAGGCCTCCGGAGTCGTTCTGCCCCGCTTGACCGCTCTGCAGAGTGTCTCTGTGCCAGCCCGGCACTGGACAGGCTGCGGGCGGGCCGAGTACGAGCTCTCGGTACGAGCTCCCCCTGCAGCAGCGTGTACCGGGTGCCAGGGCAGCGGCACAGGGAACCGGGGAACTCCTCGGGCCTGACGGGGTTAAACACTCGCACAGTCAAAGCGGAACGAGGCTCCAGGTGTTTGCTGTAGGAGTGTTTTGCAGCAGTTCTGACTACTTTTAAGGTGAGGAACCTCTGTGGAGATGCTTAAAACTTGCTAGTACAAGGCACGGAGCATCCGGATCAGAGTTCACTGCTGGTCCTGCTTTGAGCAGAAGGTCATGCAGACGGTCTCCGGAGGGGTCTCAGCCTAAATTCTCTATGAGTGTACTGACAGCCTACGGGCGAGGTATTTTCCAATTGCTCCCCTTCTCTAGGAAAGATAAGGGTCGACAAGTACCATCCCCTTTGCATGCAATTTGATACTGTAATGCGTGGGCCACTGTCATTTCTCTCAAACTGTGGAGCTGGTGTTCGCTGAAATGGGTGTCTTGCCCTCATGGACGGCAGGAGCCAGCATTTGTGGTGAAGGAGGGATGAATGGTTATAAGGTTAGCTACTGACCAGCTGTTCTTTTAGCAGGACATCTCAGCGTTGAATTTGCATAACAGGAACCTGGTCTCTTAAGTCGGGTGGCTGCATACTACTGCAGTAGAAATAAAGCAATAGCCTTAGGTTAAAGCTTTTATTGCAATTCTAGGTACTAAAGTACGGAAGGACAAGGCTCAGCTGAGTGTCAGTGTGAAGAGATTTGTGAAGAAGCTTGAGAATATTTCTGATAATGAAGCTCAGGAAATCCTGGAAGAGAAGAACTATGTTGCTGCGCTTGGAATATGCGCCCAAGGTATTAGCAGGGGAAAACCTAACACAGCTCTGACTTCAGGAGATTCTTGCAGTGTTAGGGTTGTACAGTGTTGGTGAAATTGCTTTTGAGGGCTCAATCTGCTCTGGCTGTGCTTGTGGTAACAGGTAGAAGAGAAGATTATGGTTCTTGGATTTTATTATGATACTTGTTTTGGAACACCTGCAATATAAAGCCCAATAGTGAAATGTTGCATTCCATCTTTCTTGGGTTGGGAATATTATCAGTGCTTTTATAATAACTGGGAGTAACATTGCTTGTCACAGATCCAGTGGGAAATGGCTCAAATATAAGTGGTGGTGAAGTTTACTCATTCCAGACTCCCAAACGCTCCAGTAAAATGGCAGAGCTGGGTATGTTTTGCTCTTTTTTTCTCTCATTGTTGCTCTGACTGTGATCTTTTTTCAGTACTCTGTTAACATGATTTGTTGCTTATTTTTATTCAAAAGATATTCTTGCAGTATTTCAATGCCTTTTATCTGTCTTTGAATGAGTCTTCCTCAGAAACAAAAGCACAGGGCTAGGACAAAGCAAAGATGTAGTGGGGTAGGAAATACACATAATAAACACATAAGAAAAAGTAGAAGTTTCTTAATGCTGGGAGAAAGTCTGCGTGTAAGTGCCAAAGGGTTGCAGGGTTTTTATTTGTATAACTTAGAAGAATATGAGAATATCCTCATTATGTAGCAGAGGATCAGAAAAAGGCAGTGTTAACTTCATATGTCAGGGGATTTCTCCTACTTGGAATGTCTGAGCGTGCTTGCTGGGTGAACTGGGGGCTTAGGAGAAGCAAGCAGAAAGTGGCAGTTCCAGAGAGGCTGGACTGTTTTGGTTCAAAGAAGATGCTTGAGCCGGGTTGTCACTATGTTTCTTCTCACTTGAAGAATCTTTGTGTGTCCAGCACCATCTGAACTTCATTAGTGTTTATTTGTCACAGCTAATGATACATCCTACAAAGGATGATCTGAGGAAGAGGGATCATCCAACTGTATCACTATACAGAAACTGGTTTTGGTGCCTCTTAGTTTCTGCTGTGTCTTGGGAAGTTGTGTGTTTCCTGTCTTACACCTCCTTCTGCGGCAGGGTAGGTTTCACTGGTGCTCCCTCCTGGAGCCATGGCTCAGTTTGGAAACTGAGGGAAGTCATACAATGACAGTCTGTTAGTCGCAGTGTTGTTACATGGAATACTGTTGGTCATACAATGGTAGGGACTGTTAGCAGGATATGGTGACCTTTCAGATTCACATCAGCCATTCAACTTCAGCTTGTACTGATAAGGAGTAGACACAGGTGAATAGTTCCTCCTGGGGAACTGATGTGTTTGCTATATCTGATGATCTGTTATGTCCAGCTGGGCAGTCTTAAAGGACTGAGTGAGCCTGACCAAACCTTGCTCTAATTCAAAGACATGTGGTCTCCCAGGGAGCAAAATGTGCTCTGCCATTGCATCAGTCATATTTGTAAAATTAATTAACTGATAAGTTCAGCCTTTGAAAATCTTTGCTGAGGATTACAGCCACCATTAGGGTTAGAAAAAAATAGAAGTTATAAATATCTGTTTCAATTCCTGAAATAGCTAGGGAATTAATATGTAGAGAGCATTTAATGTGTATGCCTCCATTTCTGACTAGCCAGAGCTGGAAGTTTTGTACCTGACATGTCCTTCCTTCCCTTCCCCCTATTTCCTACAGCCTCTGAATTAGCCCAGACACCAGAACAGAATGTGGCACCTGATCACTCCAAGTGCCCTGAGAAGATGGCCAAAACCCCTCAAAGCAGCAGTAAGTCCTGTCATGGTTTGGGGAACTGAAGCTGAGTGAATGGGGGTTATGTTTCTAATTGGGTGGTGGAGTGGATGCTTGAGTTCCAGCTTCTGTCACGCTTAAGTATTTCAGTCAGCTTAACAGCATGGGCTGAGCTGTTTGATGTGCGTGGCCTGTGCTTCACCTGGGTGTCAGGTCTCTTCTTCTGCCCTGCTGCTGTAGAGGACACATGAGCTTCTCTGTCATCTGTTGCTGTGACATGTAATGGCTTCCTCTCTGTTCAGCAGAAATACTTGCACTTGAGAGAGTTATGAGCTAGGCTGGTGTGTTAAACACCAATTTGGGTAAGAGTGTGTGGGTGCTCATGTGTAAATTCACACTTTATTATATAATATTTAACACCTAGTGCTGCATGGAGAAATACAGCTGGAGAAGTCAATGCAGGTCAACACTGGCAAAAGCATGTGCATTTGTGCTCAGAAATGGAGTCTGATGTTCGTCAGGGAGAGAACATTAGCTCATTTTTCAGCATTTTTTCTCCTGCCGGAGTCTCTTCCTCCTTCCTGGCCTTCCAAACCTATGACCAAGAATTAAAAGCTGCCTTCTGTGGTAATAACATTGACTCTTGTGTGAGCTGACACAGGCAGGCTGCTGGAGCCACCACAAACTCACAGCCGGAATGCAAAGAGTAAATTTATTTCTGTTACCTTCCTGAAGCAACACCTGGGCAGAGGGACATGAGTGGAGATGTAGGCACCGGGTGGAGATGCAGGCACCCTTAAGTTTGGTCCAGTGCTAGAGAATCACCAGCCTGCTGTTCACACTGGTTTATCAGTGGTTTTGCACATGTGTGGTTTATCCCCATGCTGTGACCTTCGCTGTGTTCTGATCTTCTCTGTACCAAGACAGGGTGCTCAAGCCTGTCTGCTAGGGTGCCTCCAAGCCTACCAAGCACCTGCATTATCTATACAAAGATGTTCTACTTCCCAAAGCATACACAGGGTAAACAGCAATAGACATGGGATATCTGTTTTTCTGCATTGCTGTTTGAGTTTTTGCTATCCCCAGCTGCATGGTCACTTGAGCATATTTACAACTTTCCTTGCCAGTCTTCCGCTTCTAACCCATTCATCCCAGCAGCTCTCTTTGTTCTCTCCTTGCCTACCTGTGAGGAACTAGAGGCTTCCCCCATAGGATTAACCATCCAGGGAGCTGATAATCTGGTTCAGTGTACCTTTGAACAGTGAATGCTTGTTTTTCTAATGGACCACCTTGTGCCATTGTTGAAAATATGCAGTACTCTGTACAATGCTGTTTCTTCCTTTTCAGAACGTTCAAGTTCAAACAGAGAACAGCAGACGGTGAGTGATGACTTTACATTGCTTGGATTTTGTGTTTGGGTTTTTTCTCCCACTTGTAAAACTTGAACTGGCCAATTACTACAGTTCTGGAAACGAAGGACCTTGAAAACCATAATCCACAGTAGAGATGTCTCCTCTATTCCAGCCAGACAGGAGTAACTCAAGTGAGAACCATTAATCAGGACTGTGGGGTTTGGAGACAGTGGGCAAATAGTAGGTTTGACATCTTAATTAGCATAGGTGGAAACTATTTCCTTGCATCACACAAATGAGGATGCTAGACAATCCCTTAATACACAGTTAAACTCATAACTTTCCAGTTTCTCACTAAAGGAAGAAACAGCCCTAACTGTAAGAAATGCTGTTAGAACAAGAGTTCCAGAACTGTGTTGCTGTTCAGTTTCTTACTTAGCGTTGGTTTATAAAAAATAAATTGGGGTAATGGGCGGATGTAAGTTCATGTTGTGTTTTGTGACACTACAGAGAGATACAGTCCAGAACTGCCAGTTGTGGTGGCTATATAGTGAAAGAGTTTGCTTTCTAAAATGGTACAGCATCATAGCAGAAATGTATGCCAAGGTTTTCTGTTATAAGCCTCCAGGATGAGATACACCTGAAAAAGACATACTGTTTGGGGATGCCATATTCACTCCTTGATGATTTGACATCCACTTTGTCAGGATCAACAAAAGTATTTCCTAGGTATTGCAGACTTGATCTGGTGTCTGAGTCAGGCATGTGCTTTACACATATGTAAGGAAGATGTGCCACTGCAACTCGATGAGCCCAGGCAGCTTGGATTCCTTTGCTGTACTTCTGGGCTTGGTATGCTGTGTGGTCTTCTGTCATTCTGGTAGTTGTTTTCATAGAGGACTTCCAGATGACTTTGAGTAGACAGCATGATGTGGAAGGTGACTGTTGTGGGGACTAAAGCATTTCCAGTTTTTCATTGCTGTGGTTTGACTCTTCCTCAGGAGCCAAGATTGGCATTGTGGTTGGAGATTTCACGGTTTTCTACCCTCCATCTTAAGTTGAAATGATTAAGCCCCTTTTGGAACTTGACCTTTTCTCCCTCTGAGTGTCAAAATAAGAACTCTCCATACTTAACTGCCTCTGCTTTCCCAGTTTCATGTGGGCTGAAATAGTTTGGAAATGTCTTTGCTTGGCAGAGGGCTGTTTAGAGGAGAGAGATGTTTCTCCTTCTAATGCATGTTTTTTCTTTGCTTTTCTAGAGTAAAAAGAAAGAATTTGTGTCCACCACACCTTACAGGCTCAGAAAGAGACTAGCAGGTAAAGATCAGCCTTTGCAGTCAGCTGCCACAGGCAGTGAGGCACTGTGTTCAAGGGAGAGTGTTTTGTTGAGCTTCTGTCTGTGGTAGCAGTGTGACTGAGACAACCTGATTCATCCTGCAGAGAGTGTAGAAATGTCCTTAAGGAAATCTATGTAGACCTTTTCCCTACAACTGATTGCTACCAAGGTGAGGGGTAGAAGGGTTAGAAGCACTGAGTTACTGAATTTCAGTAACATGATCAAAAGAGACAAAACTTTGAGTAATCTAACCTATGCTGACATTTAGTGTGGCCCAATTGCTTGGACCTGGCATAAAATTTTTTGAAGATGGCCGGGACATCCATGTCAGATTATTTGCAAAAACTGGTTGGCTGAACCAGAATGAATGCAGAGGAGAGTTTAGTACATGGTGTTTCATCTTCTATTTCTTTTGCGTTGAGAGACCAAGACTGAGCCAGGTTTCATCTGTGCTCTTCAATCAACCCTGCTAACAGAGGTATTTTACAACAACTTTTTTGCAGAGTGTGACATAGAGGATACTCAGCTTGCATGATTGGCATTTGGGAAAACTGACATAGAGATGCTAAGAGAAATCGGGAATTCCATTGTCCACTTTTAGTCTCTTTATGGTACGATGATGTTTCTTAGTTGGTATCAAGGAGGAAGCTTTACTTAACAATACTTTGTGATCCTAGAACTGTGAAAGAAATGGCCATCTGTGTTTGCAGTTCTCTTAAGCATTGATTTTACCTTTCTGTGAAATATATTTAGGATTCATGTGCTTATAAAACATCTAGAGAATGTGTGTGAGATGGTGCAAAATGGGTTCTGTGTAAGAAGTCATTCCTAGCTTTTAACCTTAAAATTTATGCTCTAGCTCCAGATCCCTATTTAGAAAGTGAGAGTGAGTATTCTGCTTCCTGCTCAGAGGAGGAGGATGAGGAAGATCAGAAAGAAGTCAGCAGTGTTTTACCAGGTCAGAAGACTCCGGCAAAAACTAAGGCTGCATCTACACCTCCTCCCAGGAGCAGCCTAGCCAAAAAAATCAAGGAGCAAAAGATGGTGAGTGTGCAAAAATATACCCCTGAGCTAGCAAACATGAAGGGGTGTATGGTGACAATAAGCTGTTGGTGACCACACCTGACTGTGGGGAAGAACTGCTAAACTCATTTCAGATCAAACCAGCTGAGCTGGCTTTTGCTGTTCTTTTGAGTAATCCCTGTTGGACAGGCACCATGTGAACCTATGTGCTAACCCAGTTTGTATCATTAGCAACTTCAGAAGGAGAAGTCTAAGATGTCCATGGAGCAGGAGACCTTGCATTGAGACAGGATGAAGAAATTGATCCCTGTAGCACCAAAAGGAGCACACATTACTGTTCTGGCTTGGTGTTCAGCTTAATTGTCTTACTACCTTCCAGCACCAGAGATCCCCACACCACCTAAGAATTAGTGTTATGTTACCTCTCTCAGAATCTCTTTTCTGTCTCTCTCTTCAGGAAGGAATCATCTGACTAAGTTAGCTTTGGCAGAATGCTGCTATAGAAGCCATTTCTGCAAATATTTTCTGTCTTTCTATTCATCCTTGCTCTATGTCTCATATTGGCCATCTTAGAGAGAGGGTAACTTGATAGCAGGAGGAGTGTTGCTGATCTTGGTGTCATTTTATAGGGCAACCTGGTGGAGGAATACTTTGAAGCTCATAGTAGTTCCAAAGTGCTCACTTCAGACCGAACACTGCAGAAGTTACGGAAAAGAAGATTGAATCAGGTACAGTTCATAGTGAATCACACAACTCTGAGTTATTGATTTCTATGAAAAAGAGTTCCCTTGCCAAAATTTCCTGATGTTGCTATTTTCACTTTATTTCTACTGATTACATGGTCAGTGGTAACGCTGATTTAGGTAGCAATTTAAGCAGTATGTTTTCTACTGCTTCTCTGAGCAGGGACAGTGCCCAGTTGTTTGAACGTGAGACAGTAGGGAAAATGCAGCGAGAAGGCACTATCAGGTAAGCTCACAGCTGAAAGCAGTTACCAGAAAAGTTTAAGTTTGCTTTTGGGGGAGGAGAAGAGGGAGAAGCAGAATTGTAGAGACTTGCTTTAAAACAGCATTTTTGTCAATGAAATGGTAGCGGGAATTAAAAACTGTCTTGACTACTTATGTGTAGAGGAAATCAAGAGAGCTGATTTCATCTGAACATTACTGGGTCAAACCACTTGCAGAACTGGGACAGCTCTAAATGTTGTCACCCAGTTTGTTAGATGTACTTTGTCCCCTTGCAGTTTCTAGGAGACAAGAATAGTCTAATTGTGGTGACTGAATTACTTTATTTTTCTCCGTATGTCACTTCCACAAGACAGTTCAAAGCAAGCAGTTGCACCCTACAGGTGTCAGCAAATTGTGTAGAATACCTGGAGCTCTTGTGTCTGACTGCTTTTTGTACCCATTGGTGTTTTAAAAGATGGCATATATGCAGACTGCCTGATGCCTGCTGTTGCCTGAAGTTGCTGGCCGGAAAAACATCTGGATTCTTAACAAGTTCTTTCATAACAGCTCTGGAAGGAAATCAAGGCTTACAGTGTTAAAGCTACTGCTGGCTTCAAAGTAGTTGAAGGCTTAGCAGTTCTGTCTCTCAGTAGTTTGTTTGTCTGATGCATTGCAGCTGCCTTTCCAGTGTGAACTGTCTTCTGCTGCAAGGGAGTGGGAAGCAAAGCTGTTAAAATGGAAGAGAAAGAGAGTAGATTTGAGAGTGTAGATTTGATGCTGACTGTCATGCTACTGTGCTGTTTAAACATCAGCATCACAGCATATCTTCAAAGCTGAATTAATCCTTTGATTCTTGATGCTTTTCTACATTGAGCTATCAGCTGCAAATTATTTCCTTTCTGCTGTATTTTTTTTAAGATGGTGGGCATTTTGAGCTTTCTCTTGTGGTGACAAACACCTGAACCATTGCTAAGCGTGTTGATTGGAGCCTTTGTTCCCATGAGCAGGGATGTGATGTTGTATCTTGTTGGTACAGTGCTTGGTGCTGTGTAAGCTCCATGTGTGTCCATTTCTCCTGTAGTGGTTTTCCCATACTCAGCAGTAAGAGAAAAATACACAGTGTGGTATCTGTTCTAGTCCTAGTCTAGCTGCCATTTCCCATAAGAAGGTTACTTAATCTCTGCTCTGTGTCTCCAGTAGCAAAACTGTGCTTGGTGGGGTCTTCATGGGAAGAAAAAAAACCTAACCAGAAACCGAGTGCCCTGACAATGAAAACTATTCTCTATAGATAGGGAGAATGCTAGAGAGTGTTTTAAGAACGCCAGGTATATCTCTTGCTTCTTCTCAGCTTTGAATGACTGTCATCTCTTTCTCAACACAGCAAACACTGCATGATCTTCTGAAAAATGCTCCCCTCGCCTATGCTGCTGAAATTAGAGACCTTAACCAGCAACATGAATCCTTGTTTTCCAAGTGGATGCTGCAATTACAGTAAGTATCCAAGGAGAATCACTGAAGAAGCTTGGTAAAAAGGCCCTGCCAGTAAACTTACCCTCATGTTATTAACATCCTGTGGATGAATTAAGGAGCAACTCTTTTCGTTTGATTACTTAAATTTAAAAGTATGTGACATTAATTTAGTTCAGTCCTTCCTGTAGACTCCACTTGGATTGTTATTCAGGCAAGAAAGATAAGTTTCCAAGGCTGCTCATTAAAAAATGGGTGCTCATTAGACAATATTAGTTCTTGGAAACAGACAGTGTTTCTGATAAGCTGGAGAGGGGTTTAGTCTAGGTGCAGTTCATCAAGGCTGAGGCCTAATGAGAATTTCCCATGTCATAGTGCAGCCTGAGAGAGGGTGAGGGATGCAACTGAAGTCACCTTTTCTGGGTCTCTACCATTGCACACCATACTCTCTGTATGCTTTCCTGCCTCTTTTTCTGTGGAACAATTAGGATAAGAAATATACATGAGTATAGAGTAATTTTGCTTTGAAATTGTGCCTGAGGATCAGAGTGGAAAACCACTATGAAGGTTTGCATTTTTTCCTAGTAATTACTGTTACCTGTAGTAAACATGTAAATATAATCACTGGTGAGGGGATGCATGTGAATGTTGATAACCATTTCTTATGTGAAGTTGTAGATCTAAAATTCTGTTCTTAGTCAATAGCATTTTCTTCCGTCGATGTTTTGCTAAATTTGTGAGCCTCTAGGCTGCTAAAATGATTCTTTTTCTAGGATGCACAAGCCAGGTTTCAGATTCCTTGTAGCTAACCTTATTTATCAGCTGTAAGCTTAAGGTAAGCCTGGAGTTGACAAAACGTGAAATTTTTAAAACCAAGATTACAATGGATCATTTTGCTTAATGAATGTATGAACCTAAAGTCAGACTTGCACTTTTTTGATTCAGTGTATTTGCTCACTTTTCTGCAGCTTGGGTTTCAATATTGTGCTTTATGGACTGGGCTCCAAGCGTGATCTGTTGGAGAAGTTTCGTACCTCTCTGCTCCAGGATTCTGTTCACCTGGTGGTTAACGGGTACTTCCCCAGCATCACTGTGAGATCTGTAAGTGTGGGAAAAACTTATGGGTTTATGTAATCATCCTGTATGACAGATTACCTCTAGAGTCTTTCAATGTAAAATGTTAAGGAAACCTGTTGCACCCTATAGCAACTGACTCTGAATGAAGAGCAGTTCCTCTCTCTTTTAATCCTTTGAAGAAATTATCCCTTGCATTTTCCAAGGAATTGCAGTAATTTCTGTCATTAATAGATATTCATCGCTCTAAAGCCTTGTTTTATGTCAGTTTTCAAAAGGGGTGTAATTTTTTTATGTTGACTTTTTTAGGGATTTTATTGTAAAAATCAAATTATGTCTCACAAGGCAGTTCAGGGCTCAGTTTCAGATTTTCTCTACTTCAGTATCAGAGCCCTTCATAAGGAACTCCTGTTTTCTTTTTCAGATTCTCAGCTCCATCACAGAGGAGGTTTTGGACCATATAGGGACCTTCCGCAGCCCCCTTGACCAACTTGAATTCATTACTAAAAGGTTTAAAGAAGGTAAAATGACGAACTTTATGCATAAAAATGTTAAGAGTCTATTTACTGTTAAGAGAGCCTGGGTAGTTACAGTTTCTTAGTGTATTGTAGCTAGTATACTCTCTTGCTTGTAATTTATGCAACATCTATGAAAACATGCATGCACCAGGAATATATGTGTATATGCATGTGTAACAACCCCGTGTAAGCTGTTCCCTCAGTCAGTGTTTTACAGCAGGACAGCAGTGTCAAACAAGCAGGTTAGAATTGGTTTCAGAAGCAAAATTGAACAGGTATTGCCTCACAAAATGCTTGCTGAATTATTTCTGAGTGTTTGTTTTACTGCTTGTATATTCATACACAACTTGCCGTGGAATCTTAATTGTGCATGGCATTGGTGTTTCAGTGTTTACATTCTGTTTTTCATCATCACCTTATGAGTGTTTCTGGTGGGACTAGGTGAAAAAGGCTGGGTAACAGCAGTTCCCACCTGAATGTACCTAAGTTAGTCTTGCAGTACACTATAGCTGATCTGACTGGTTTCCATTGGCAGGCAAGTATGTATTGATTTGCACAAAAACTGGTTACAGTTCTAGAATTGTTTCTGGACTCAGGAAACAGTTGTTCCCAGGGATAAGTACAGCAGCAAGAAGCTAGCTGGAAATTCTAACATCTACCATTTGCATTATCTGAGCTAGGTCCCTGTAACTTTTTTTCAGAACATGTTAAAATTTTCAATGAAGTTATTATGCTTTGGATCTAACCTTGAATAGAAAATGCATTTTTACTGTGAGGAGGAGCTTAAAGATCCTAGTCATGTAAATCAAAAGTAGCTGAACAAACTGTGCTTAGACTTCCATTCTAAAATATATTTCCATGACCTTCAGTTGCAAAAAAAATCATAGCTAAAAGGGCAGTTCCTGGTAAAGCTGTGAGCAAGTGGAAGGTGGATTATAACAGAAAAGCTTAAACTGAAAAAAAAACAACTCTTGTAGCTGTGATGACAGTGAATTGAGAAAAACCCTTTTAGGTGCTCAGAAACGCCCAGTATAGGTTCAAACTAAGCTGTACAAGGAAAATGATACTGGAGTGATGTATATGGAGAGTGATGGAACAGACTTGTGCTGCACTGCACTGGGAATGGGAAACCAGCTTGTGTGCAGTTTCTTTGATTGGTTCTCTGCTGTTTTTTCTGACCTTGCAGATTCATCTTTGGAGCTCTATGTCCTCATTCATAACCTGGACAGCCACATGTTGAGAGGAGAAAGAAGTCAGCAGATCCTTGCACAGTTATCCTCCCTGCCTAGCATTTACCTCATTGCCTCTATCGATCACATCAATGCTCCTCTCAGTGAGTTCCCTTGGGCCTGGTCTAGCCAAGAGAAGGGTCTGTGTTCTGCTTTGGGGCTGCTAAGCATGTTTCATAAGCTCATGTGTTGCTTATTATGTATTACTGTTACTTAGTATGTATTACTGTTAACGTGTATATAGTCCTGACTGGGAGTGTGGCTGTGCTGAACCAAAACTGTATAAAGATACTGAGAAATACCACTAATCGTAATATACGAAAAGACTCCACGCTTTTGGCACCCTTTGATTTTAGGAAATTACTGAACTGGAGATTGGATGTTATGTCTGTCATTGCACCTAAACAATTTTCTTTTATTGGTCAGTGTTGTGGGCAGAATGGGAGCTTCAGACAAAGTTTATTAGAGAAGCCCTCCTGTTGAGCCAGGAGGTGCAGAAGGGACCTCCTTCCTTTCTAAACTCCTTCTCAGAAAGGATCTAAGTGTGGCTGGATCCTGTCTTAGCCCCAGACTTAGTTGATGGTTTATGTTAAAGGATTATATAGGTGTAATTGAACCTTTGTCTCACAGAATTAAGGATGGCAAAGCAAATATACTTAAATAAATTACTTACTTATATTGATTAAGATTATGATTGGACTAAAAAATCCTAATCAGAATTATTTGCTACACAGTACTGGTAGTTGTAACTATTAGTACAGTTCACTCTTTTTAAAGCAATATCGAAGCAGTTATTTTAAAGCTAGCAAAAACAATACAAGAAGAGATTGATGTTACTCACCTATACCGACAACCATGGGCAGATCTCTTTAGCTCAGCCTGGAGAAGTAACCTTGAGGGGCATCCCCACTCAAGGGAGGAATCTCCACATGCTCTGAGAAGGGTCTTGTTTCAGCTATTTTACCCCCTCTGTAGGCAGAGCTTCCAGCTAAAGCCAGGAATTGTTACCACACTCCTGACTCTGGAAGGATTTACAATGTATCTATGGAAAAGGGATGCCTGCAAATGTTCTGTTGCCGAGAATTTATCTTACTGGAACTGCAGTTATCAGAGTGTGTGTAATGTGAATTTCACAAGCATATATTGTTTCCTCAATCCTACAGCAGAACTACGTGCATTTTAATATTGCTTGTTTAACACCTTAGAAAACATAAATCTCCCAGTTTTGTCTGCTCTTTCTTTTCTCTCTATCTAGTGTGGGATCAGGCAAAGCTGAGCCTCTATAACTGGCTTTGGTATGAAACAACCACATTTAATCCTTATGTGGAAGAAACATCTTATGAGAACTCACTTTTAGTACAACAGTCTGGATCTTTGGCTTTGAGCTCCCTAATGCATGTCCTGCATAGCCTCACTCTCAATGCCAGGTAAGACACTGTTACATGTCACAGTAGCACTTGCCAAGGACCCAGTCCTTACAATCTGTGCTTTCTGATAATAGTGTTTGAGATGAAGATGGTAGAACCTGGGTTCCAACTGATTGGTTACTTTAAATGAGCAGCATTTGGGTAGCAAACTTTGTCCAGTGATGAGATTCACAACCAGGTCTTTGTGCATAAGGCAAAATTAGTTAACATTTTTTGATGGTGGGAGTTTTGGGCTGTTTTTTAATTACTATTATTATTTTGATTTTCCCCTTTCCTCCTTTCTCTTAGGGGGATATTCAGACTGCTTGCTCAGCACCAGCTGGAGAAAAAGGACAACCCATCTTATCCAGGTAAGTACCCACCTTTTCTCGTCAGTTTGGGGTGTTGCTGTTCACAGCAGCCCTGGGTTTTGGTATGCCGGTTACATCTCCAGCAAGAGAAGTGCTGGAACAGTTGGCTCAGTGAGGCTCAGTGTCTTTCTGGTGGCACTCTATGTGACTCAGACAGGAAATCAATAGACTGACTGGTTCTGAAGGGCCGCCTCTTACATGCTTAGACATGACTGAGACCCTTCGTGGGAGGCTGTGGAGTAAAAAAAATTAAAATTACTGAATTTGCATAACTTGCACTTAAAGGTCCTATCTAAGTGACTTCTGATGTACCCCTGCTTTCTAGGATACATGTGGAATATTCTGTCACTGTCTGTAAGAGGCGCTGCAGTGGATATGAATAACATTTTAATGGTAAAGAAAGTAAGATAGAGGAGTTGGAAATTAAGAGAGATTAACCATTTTAGAAAGTTTATTTAAAGTGCCATTAAAATTCCATTAAGGAACAGGGTGACTGGAATGTTAATTCAGCTGTTTTCCATTAATTACTGAAGTATTACCTTGGCTGTATACTTGCCAGAGATGATGTTACTGTAGCCACTCTGGTCTAAGCCAAAGCAAGACTTTCAGGTGGATAATACGTGGTGTGAGACCTGGAAAAATCTGACAATCTTACTACTTCAGTTTCTTGTTCTTGCCTTTTTCTGTCTCCAGGGCTGTCTTTCCAAGACTTTTACCAAAAGTGTCGAGAGGCTTTCCTTGTGAACAGTGACTTGACACTCAGGGCACAGCTGACAGAATTCAGGGACCACAAGCTCATCCGGACCAAGCGGGTGAGTCCAGAGAAGAATTCTGGATATTCAGCCACTTTAAATAAAAAAGATGCTTACTTGCTACTAAGTGAGGCTCTATTGTTTTAAGCACCTGGGAACTGGCAAGGGGCTGAAATTCTGTAATTGCAGCTCTCTCCACGCCTCCAATTTGTCAACACCCTTTACATGAATAGAGGGCTGTAGAAAGGCAGTGTGCTTTGGTTATTCAGCAACCTACTTCTCTTCTTCTTGAAGACTGTGAGAAGTAGCGGACTATGGAGCCTGCCAGTCTGCTTCCAATAGTATTACCTGTATTTCCATAAGGAAAGAACACAGACTTGTTATAATAATGAGGCAGTATAGCAGTACAAGATATGGCAGCACCGTGTTGAGGAGCTTTTTAGTGTCATACAAGCATAACCCACCAGAAGATTTCTCATTTAGTGACTTTTCTCAGTATTTGTGCATTTCCACTGTTGCTCCAGTGAAATACTCCAGGTTTTCAGTAATGTTCAGTAATCATTCAGAATGCTGTCCAGCTCTCATCCAGACTGCAGATAGATGCTAGCATTGCAATGCTGTCTAGTGGCTTGCCTGGCACTGTACACTGGTGTTTACAATGTCGATGCATGTCTGTTCTCAGGGAGCTGATGGTGTGGAATACTTATTAATTCCTGTCGATGACAGTACCTTGACCGACTTCTTAGAGAAAGAGGATGAAGATGTGTAACGTCTGTGTCCTCAGCATCTACAGCAACTGCTCTCAATGGCTGCTGGAGAGGGGCCTATGCTCAGATCTCTCCTTCTCCAACCTTACAGCTGCTGCACTGATAAGTAGTAATTCTAATGAATCTTGCTCATTGTTCAGCTACCTCAAGTAGTTTGGAATGATGACTTCTGTAAGCAAGGTCTCTCTTGCGCTCTAGTTGGATTTGTCTGCTTTGTCTCTTAGCTCAGACGCCTTCTTCCTATCTGTGCAGCCAACCTTACAGCCAGAAAAACAAACGCAGTGAGATTGTGCCTTCTGCTCTCTACCTCAGCAGACATGAGGGTTTTATTGGAGCAATTTACTCGGGAAGTGCAAATCACAAGATGGTCAAGAGCTTTAATTTGTACTAGTGGTGCAGCTTTTCTCAACTGAGTGCTTTCCAGTACTCTTTTACCATTTCTAGCTTCCAGTGTATGAAGACAAGATTTATAATGCTATGAGACCTGCCTAGACTGCATGAGGAAAGGAGAATACTAGTGGGTTTGGGATGCTGCGGGTAACTTCTAAATTCTGGCAATAAAACTGAAGGACTTGTCCCAAATGCACATCCTTTTATAAGATTTAGATAATCAAAATTATGATGGACTCATGTCATTGCCTGCTACTTTCCAAGGTGCAATCCAGGAATATGAAGAGGCTATGAAGCTTTTTTGTTTATTTTTTTAAAGCTTGATTGTATATTTATATTTTTTACATCAGGAGTGTCCACTGATCCTGGAGGAGGCCTTAAATGCCACTTAGAAGCTCTCCCTTTTTTTAAGCCCTTAGAGGTTGGGAGACTGCTGAAGTTTGACATCTTTTCTTCAATTCTTTTTTTCTCAGTTATGTGGGAGGAAGCTCTATAGTTCCATCATCAGTAGTCTGCAGCCAGACTTCAGGGACTCTGTATGCCTAATATTTGGTAGCTGTGTTACAGCTCAATGTTGTAATAGTTCAAATCAAACAAATAAAGTACTTTATTAATTTTCATTAGCTTGTCTTGTCTGCACAATCTTTTTATGTTATAGGAAAACAGAGAGCCTTGTGGCAGTTGTGCAAAAGCCACATTTTCATTATTATGTCAAATATCTGCACAGAAGATTTCAAACTACTTAGTAGAAATATTTTGTTTCTTATATCAAAATCAAGAAGTGTTTGCCTGCCTTTAAATACCAGTATATAGCTTTTGAAGAGAACCGAAACATCCCATGGAGTAATAGTTACCTCATCTGCTCCTCACTGACAGAAGCAAGAGAGATGTGTGGCCTGACTTTTGTATTAGAAACCCAGAGCATTTATTTACCCCACGATCAGCTTGATTCTTCATATAGGTCCTTTACTTGGGAAAGAAGAAATTTCTTCTCACTTCTCAGCATACTGAGGTGCCTTCATGGTATTGGTAAGAATGATGACCTTTATATAGCCTAGGTAGCTTTGGATAATACCAGTCATCTCTTTCCACTTACACTGAAGTGGAACAAGACATGCAGTTATTAGATAGAGACATTGAGCCACTTTTATTAACTTAAAAGGATAGAGATAATATCTTTACAAATTAGTAATGAAATATTTACCATCCAGAGATGGTAGGTTATGCAACTGTGGGATTTTGTTTTTCTTAAAAAAAAAAAAAAAAATCACAACAGAGAAAACTAACATGGAAAATAAAACTCATTGTCAGTGGTGAAAATACTACTTGTTCAGTTTTAGTAATCCTGTAGTTAAAAGCCACTGTTACAGAAATTGTTTTTAAAAGAAAATAGCAAAGGCACATGGATTTACAGCTTTGTTAAGGAACTGAGTTTTAACCTTCCAAAGCTTTTTTAAATTGAGAGTCCCTCTATTGAAAAGCCTTCAAGCTGCACTAGTGTTAGATCATGCAATTGAATACTAGTACCAACAACTTGCTTTGTGCTCTCTATTTGCATGAGTGGTGCCTTAGTAAAACTGTTAATGCAAACAGTTGATCTCCATCCTTTCATTAACTACTATTTCTGAAATTTACTAGGTAAACTATCAGTGACTTGCACTGATATGATTAGACATAACAGTAGTAGGGTAGAACTGCTGCATAAGCTTAAATCTGGAGATAAGTCAGGCTTTATATATTTTACCCAAACCAATCCTTGAGTATCATGGTAATGAACTGTATCTAATAACATTAAGCAGTAACAGTAAATTGATTCAAGTGCAGTCCAGTAATTGAGTAAATGAGCCTTTGGTATTCTGAAACAAACATTTATTTTTCTGACATGACAAAATACACCCCAAACTTTGAGGGACCATATAATACAATCATTCTGTACTGGACCAACTGAAAGCACCTTCATTAAGCTCTGCGGTTGGATAGGTCTGTGCAAGATACCACGATTGACTGAATTTTCTCTCTCTCCAGTGTTTTTCCCCCTATGCCACCTGGAGAGGATCTCTGTCTTTCTCAGACACAATGATGTCGATTTTGTTCTGTAGGTGGATTGCGAGTGCGTCACGCAGCTCTGACAGGAAGCCTCGCTCGGTGTTACTGTGCTCACACAGAATAACACTTATCCCATTGGCAACTGCATCCAGCACATCATGGTGGGACATCTCTCCTGCCATTTTGAGAAAGAAATGTCATCAGATCATTTATGGTACAGTCCAGGCAACCAGGTCTCTGTAAGGTATGGAGCATCTTAGCTAAAAGCTGTGGTGATGTAATGGAATACAGGCCGTAAGCGGAAATGCAACACCACCTGCTCAGTAGGAACGTGGAACACTCCCACTCCAGGGTCCTTTGAAAGACTCAGCTGATACCCCTGTATACAGCTGAGACAAAACCACAGAAACTCCTTGCCATCTTTGAATAGTTGTAAATTCTGCCAATTTGGGCAGAAAAAAAAATGCTCAGAGTGGTCTGGAACAGGATGGAGGAAAGCAATTGGGAAGGCTGAGGGTCAGCTCTGCAGGGCCGCACATAAGGGTGAGAACGGGCAGTGATTCCTACAGAATGCAAGGCAGGCGTCACAGGGAATAGCTGTCCCACTGTTGGAAGAGAGAATAATGGACTAAGTGTCCCTTTGGTTAGACACACTATGGAGTTTCTTTGGAAGGTTCTGTAGACTACACTATATTCTATTTTCCATTAGGGAATTCTGTAGGGAACAGAGGAAATACATGTTGCCAAAGGAGAAACACTGAAAGTTTGCAACTCACTGCCATCAGCGCTGATTTAGTGTTGAAATAAATGCAGTAGAGCAATGTTTTAATTCAAGTATCTTTCACTGTGCCACACTGCCATTTGATCCACGTTACCTCTACTTTAATGTTAGTCTGTCATTCCAATAACTAACTGTTTCTCAATTAGAAATAACAGGTAATTCTGGCCAAATCTTTCAACAGACAGTTAACCCTCTTATTTTTTGCTGGGGTCTTTTTGTTTGGTTTTTTTTTTTTTTTTCTAATGACTATTTTTATAAAGATTATGAAACAGCAGTCTGTTACCTGTGAGATAGAGGTCAGCTTCTGTTCCCTTCAGGACACTGCTCCCAGAACCAGCACACAGAGCAGCTTTCTTCACTGGTGATTCTGCAGGATATGAGGTGCCACAGTTAAACTCCTTCCCCTTTGTTCAGCTCTCATGTCTGTATTGCTAGTAATTGTTTCAGTTAACTACTACCTTGATTTTAGAGTCAATGTAAATTTGTTGGAGGAAGAGACATCTGTCAATTTGAAAGAGTCATGGGCCTATAACATCTCTGATAATACAGCAAAATCCTCTGTGATAGGTAGATTTTTTTCAAGGGGCAGGAAATTTTGCAGAAAACTCCAGCACAGAGGCTGGCTGATAACTACCTTTCTCCTAGTGAGGTGTTAGTTTTAGGTTTCTGAACCCTTTAATTGACCACTACTCTTTCTAGGACTCTTGTATTCCCAGTTAATGATGCCACTAAGGCAGCATTTTGCCTCTGAGATATACTGGTTCCTAATACAGCTCTCAGAAGGCCAGTCTTAATGCAAGCTGAAAGCTGCTCCATGCCAATAAAAATTTGTCCATTTGCTATGATTGCTAATTCCAAGCTATTACATATATGACAGTGACATGAATTTTAATTCTTCATATACATTACACTCCCTAAGGAGAGCGGACACACAACACACAGGGTTTTCAAAATCTGTTAAGGTTTTACAGTAGGTTGCCTGGCAGTCACTGTTGATTTAAGTGGCGTCACACCACTTCAATCCCACACCATAAAGAGAGGCTTTGAAGTAGTTTAGGAGATTTTTTAGTGCTATTGTCAGTCTAATAAGACTTCTGCCTCTTGAGTTACAAAGAGTTCTCAACAAGTTTGCTCTCAAAAATTCTAGTAGCTGTGCTCCCTGGAGATTAGGACAGGTAGCTGGGCTAAGAGGATGTTTACTCCACATCTTACTAATGACCCCACTGTCCAAGCTAGTTCACCTTCTTTATCTTATCTTTCATCAAAACACGGTTCTGTGTTGATAAGGATACCATAAAGTGTCTTAATCTTAAAGTGCTCTGAATTTTAACGTTCAGTCACAGAAGGGAAGATACAATGAAACACTACACCTTTGTGCCTGATATCCTGGGCAGGAAGAAAAAAATCCTAGTCATTATATAAATTATAAAAGATTATATCTTTCATTCAATTTGCACTGTCCCTTCTTCACCACATCAACCAGTGTAAAGTAGAATCCCATTAGAAATACAGATGAGATTCTTTTCGGATGACTGGAAATTCTAAGCTGCTGTTTGTTAACAGTGCTTCCTAGTTCTTGGAAGTAAGGCTGTTAAAGACAGAGCAGTGTTTCCCACTGCCACGCAGCCGCTCATGCTCCCTGTGTTCCTGCAGTGCCAGTCCTAGCAGGCAGTCTGGCTGGCAGGCCCATTTACCAAGTGTCCTGCCCGCTCCCACGGCTACGCGGACGTGGGGGAGCTGCAGGTGGCCCTTGATACGCTCGATTATGTCTGACAAGGAGACCGGCTCGCTCAGGGTGCACAGACGTCCCATTCCAGTATGGGGAAGAAGAGGCTGAAAAAAAATCAAAATTGCTGTGAGAAAGCTGACTCCAGATGTTTGCATTGCTTTCCACACTGTAGAAGGATGAGTAGATTGGGCATGCAGGGACATCACTGAACTTTACAAAAAAGTACATATGTGATGTTCTCAAATGTAACGCGTGAACTACGCCAGTTATTGGAACTGATTTAAGAATTAGTACAGAACACACAGATAATTTCATTGCTTTGGAAAATGTGTGTGGCTTCAAATCCCCACGTGCCAGTATTTCGGAGCACAGGGGTAGCATTGGAAAGTTGTGATGCCACTGACTACTGCATTTCAGTGTTTAGGGTACTCAGCTCACACAAGTAATATATTCACAGGAAGTAATTTTGTGATTTTGTTACCTTTTGTAGTAAGAGGATCTGGGTCTTGTGGTAAAGAAGGCTGTTCTGGGACAATAATGCCACCACCTCCAGCAGTGCTTTCTTAGAGCAGTTCAAACTGACTCGTGTTTGCTCCTCACCTTCAACCCTGAGGAAAGATATGCCTTGTGCTTGTTAAGAAACTAGATTAAATTTCAGCATTATAATCATTATATTACAGCATTATAATTATCAATTTCAGCATTGTAATTATTATTATTCTATCCCAGTGGCTGTCCTACCACTGAGAAAGGAAAAAAAGGCAGCATTGTAATAGCCTAGACTTGTCTTGGAAGAAACAAATATGGGAATTTAACTCAACTGTCCTCATCAAATTTCCTGTTAATACTCTTCTTTAACACCTCTAATCTATGTGATGCTAGGCTTGAGTTGCTATTTCCATATAGCGTGACATAGACTGATCAGAAAGGGACGATTATTCCTTAAGTTTCTCATTCTGTTGTTGAAAAATACAGCAGCAATGCACAGAGGAACGAAATTATTAGAACAGTAAAATAAAATTACAGCAACTTATTGTTTCAAACAACAGAAAGAATACAACATTAGAGAGTGGAGCAGATACCTGGCTGGGAGAGTAGTGAGACAAGAGATGTCTGGGATGTCTTTGATTTTGGACAGCAATGCATCCAGATGCTCAGCATCTGCACAGAACTCTACCCGGTGAGTGCCCTCAGCTGGAGAGCTTGGTGCAGTTGATGGATGCAGTGGGACAGAAGTACAGGCACCTGAGAAAACAGTGCAAGGTTGCTGGTTTATAAAGCAGGGTAAGTATCCTAACACTGATTTAGCACATATCTTAGAGAGATGTGGCACAAAGATGCAAATTTTGCACTCAAATCCTTTTTCTCTGACCAGAACTGAGGACTTTTCATTCTCCTGTCTCCATTAGGCACAGTCTATTTTAAGTCCAAAGAAGCTGATGGATATGTATTATTTGCCATTCTTAATGCCATCAGTTTTATCCTAAGGATTGTACAAAGCCAGAAAGAATTTATGGTTTGTATGACAGACTGGGAAAGACACATCTGTGAGCCACAATACAGGATAAAAATCTAAAATAATTTCACACAGCTGAAATCCTTTGCAAACGCTGAAATCTTGTACTTTAGAGGTGGCGATTTAAAGTCAGTGGTCTCAGCTTTGCAACCACAGTGGACAATAAATACGCTCCACCAGTTCCAGATACATCCACTAGTAGAGTCACGCATCTGAAAATATCCTCTCGTGTTTGTATCTGGTACACATCACCAAGATAAATGTCCTAAAATGTGTTTAAGGTTACAGTACTATAAAAATATTGGGAAAAATAAAAAACAGTCCTCAAATCACACCTGTAAAAGCTGGAAGAAAGGCAAATGAGGAAGGATCCCACCTAAAACAATATATATCTTTAATAATTTTAACTTGTTTTTAACAGAGTCTCACCGAGTCCCTTTGTTAGCCAGTTATTAACTCCGTGAGGTATGGCATCGTACGCCGTATGTGGGGAGTAAATCCCGATTCTGTTCTCCAGGGCTCGGACCACCAGCCGTTCCTTCCAGGTTTTCCAGGTTACTCGCTTGAGTGGTGTGAATATAGGAGGGTGGTAAGAAAGAACGAGGTCTGCTTTCTTCCGCACTGCCTCTTCCATCACCTCCTCAGTGAGGTCGTTAGTGAGGAAAAGGGTGTTCACAGTGTGAGGAGGGCTTGGTTCCACCAGCAATCCCACATTGTCCCAGCTTTCAGCCAGAGCGGGGGATGCGAAGTCATTCAGGGCAGAAACGAGCTCCCGGAGGTCCATGAGGGCGCGTACGGGCGGGTGGCCCCAGGCACGGACGCGGTGGAGAGGCGGGCGGAGCAGCGGCATGCGGGACCTGTGCGGGGCCAACACAGGCCGCAGTGAGCCTCGGGAGCCCACCGGCCAAACAGCACCCACGGCCGCTCGGGCTGCGGACGCTGCCCCGCTGGCGGCTCAGTGCGCCCGCCCACCCCCGGCACCACCCGGCACCGGGCGCCCTCCCCGGTCCCGCTCCGCACACACCGCCCCGCGCTGCCCTGCGCCAAACGCGCGGAGTCACACTTCATCCCCTTCCCGCGGCAAATCCGACCCGCAGCGCCCGGCCGCACAGGCGTCCGCTCCTCGGCGGCGGGGAGCGACCGGGCCGGCACCGCNGTGGGGACACGGGGCCGGGGCTTACCGGCGAGGGCGGGTGTGTAGAGGAGAAATCAGCGCGTAAATCTGTCGGTTTCTACGCAGTTTCATTACCGTAATTCTAAACGCTTTATTTGAAAGTATTACAAAGATTAGAAAAGTCTGATCCTGTGGTTGGATGCAGGCACCTGTGTGTTGCAGGTACTCACAGCTGTCATGGGTTGGCTCCAAACCTCACTTCTGTTAGGTACTGGCATGTGGCTTTGACCTGTGTATTTCTACCCTCTATTATTCTGCCAACTGCCATAATATTAGGAAAAGCTGATTGCTTAGTACGAATTTTCACCCTAGGAAAGGGTGTTTTTTGCCCTCTTCCCCTTTCTCTAAGTGGTCTTTTTCTACTCATTTTTCATTCTTAATATGCTGTGTAGTTGCTCAATGCAAAAATTTAGCCACAGAATCACTGGAATGGCACTGTAGAACCGTGTGGTGTAAAAGCATGTAACCAACAAATATTTTAGAATAAAAAAGAAAATGGGGCTTCCCAGAAAAAAAACCCAACAAATTTCATATGCTGTCTTTGCAGGAAATTGCTGTATAGAAGGATACCTCAGCTTTTTGATGAGTAGACATGGTATGAATGAAAGCACTTTTTATAAATTTTCATTCTTTCTGAAATGGTCATCTATTGGAAAGTAAATAGCTGCTCTCCATCTCAAAGGATTACACATTTTACTCTGATGCTGCGTGGAATTTGTCATGAAAAGTTTAGGGTTTTCATTTCAAACTTACAAAAACATACTGTGAAAAGGAAAACAGGTTGATTTACATTAGTCTAAAATATAATTATGCTTTCACTTCAGCGATTCCAGATTTTAATGCTAATTTGGCATGTATTTGATAATCTAGTTTGGCTTCTTTTGGCACAGAAGCATTAGTCTAGTTGCAAGAACATACCTCTGCTTCAGCATATGTAAACCTCTGCACTCACAGGCTTTTAAAAGTTTAGCAAATTAAGAAATAGAGATAAGACTATATGTGTCTTAAACTGTTCATACACCTTTTATAGAATCTTCATGGACATTGTGGGCAGCTGTCTTGTGTACTTTTGGAGCAGTATGCCAGTATCAACATGATGCTGATTTTTTAATTTTCCTGTACAGTTATCCCCACAGTAATTGTTTTTGCATAGTTTAGCACTTTCCATAGAAGGCCTGTGATGTGTTTGGCCTGTAGAGATATATTTGCTTAGGTAACAGGGTAACTGATTTTAAATTTTATGAAGGTAATTTATAAATTCTTAAGAAAACTAAGTTAATTTGTAGATTTGCTTGTCTGTGAAGGCATTCAGAACTAGCCTTATCACTCAAAAGGCTGCAGGCATCAGTTGCTCCTCTGGTTGTAAAGCAGTGAGGTGTGCTCACCACGCTGTCTTCCAGAATAGATATAACCTTGATTCTTCCCCTTTACATTCAAGCGACTGGGTAGGTCCTGTTTGCAAATGAGTAATGTATTTCTGGAGTGTAACAGCATAAAGCAGTTACTGCATTACCATGACAAACTTGATTTGTCCTGAGACTAAATGAAGCCGAGTGCTTTCTGGTGATTTTACTGGAAATGTGGATGGTTTGTGACAGTAGCCTTGCTTATGGCCAAATGTTGAAACAATGGCTATATGCAGCACAAACCTGCTTGGTGGGGCTGGGAAATATAACAGTCTGTTAGTATTTAATTGCTGATTTTGTTGTTGTTTTCTGCCTTTTGCTCAGGCTGTCACGCTGCATACTGATGTGGGAGATATTAAAATCGAACTGTTCTGTGAGCGTACTCCAAAGACCTGTGAAGTAAGTAGAGTACCAGGAGTAGGATTGCCTGGTGGTGAAACAAAGCAGTAGAAATAGTGAAGACTGCAGAGCAGGTGAAGTGGCTTTTGCAATTTCACCTTTTCATGTAATGGAATACCAACATTTTAAGCTGGTGCAGTGTCTGTTCCACTCACGGAACTTGTGCACTGTCTCATACTGCCTGGAGTTTGATGCCTGTTTCTCACCTGATAAGGTTTAGTTAGGGGTGCTTCTCTTGAAATTCCAGCATCTCCCAAAGTGTCCTTTGCCTTTACGGGGACCCTCGCGTGGGATTCCCAGTTTCCATGGGTTTACTCATACCCTCACAGACTTGATTTTAGTTTAAAAGAGTGAGACTCACTCACTCCCAGTTTGTCAGGGACCCCAGTTTTGACTTCTTGCAATAAACTTAAATTGAAATAAATTTCATTTATTTTAATAAAAAAGCTGAGGCATGAAGTTATTGATTACAAAATTACGTGTGCAGAATAAAATTGTTGAATGAGAATGATACTTGAGAGTATGTCTTAGGCTTCTTTGTGCCTCGAGTCAGACAGCCTTGCACTGAAAGCTTTTTATTCTGTGTGTGTGACACTATCAAAGGAGTTTATTAGCTATGATTTGTTTGTGACTATTCTGTGGCAATACTCTGTGGAATTTGCATGGTCACAAAGCAAAGCAGAGATTAAAGCATTGGTCTTGCCGATGCTGTCATTTTAGTAAGATAATACTATTTTTCTGTTGTTTGTTAATATGGTTTATTTGATTTTTGTAGAATTTCCTGGCTCTTTGTGCTAGTAACTACTACAATGGATGCGTATTTCACCGAAATATAAAGGGCTTCATGGTTCAGACAGGGGATCCATTAGGTAAATTCTTCTGTCTGGGTCTTTCTATGGAAAAAATTTACATAAAAATACAGTGTAAGGAAATAAAAAAGAATTGTAGAAAATTATTAAAACCAAACTATAAGTAAAGTAAAAGTATAAGAATTATTGTATTGGTGATAAGAGATTTTTATGATGAGATTAGTTTTCTGTGGTGGGCTTATAGAAGTTCAGGCATTACCCTGGTTTTAAGTAATCATGTATTCTACAAGCTTGAGTTTTTCCAGCTTTCCACTAAATACGATGGCTCTGTAGACTTAAGAAGCAGCTGTTACTGTGCTTTGTGTGGTTTCTGCTTGAAAGGCTGCCTCTAAAGCATTTGGGCAAAATGTCCCAGACAGTGTCAGCTGTTTGGGAGAAAAGCTGATTCAGTTGTGTCTGTTCGTACTCATACTGAATTTAATTTGAGGATATGTCAGTGTTTTGTTCTGCTACTTAATAGGCTCCTTATATAGAGTTATGTCTCTGTGCAGTGTCAATAACCTGCCTCCAACTAATTGCAGGCTGTCTCGGGTCTTTGTTGGAAAATGTTATAACAGAACATAATTTCTGGATTTTTCAGTCTGAAAATCCAGTAATTTCAACTGTGGTGCTTCTTTGCCAGGCACTGGGAAAGGAGGTAACAGCATCTGGGGCAAGAAGTTTGAAGATGAATTCAGTGAATATCTAAAGGTATTTCTGTGCTCTCAATATGCACTTACGTTTTCATCTGAATTTTCTCTACAGGTTGGAGAACAATAGCTTATTATTAAAATAGGAACAGGTATTGCTGTGCTTGGCAGGTTAGGTTTGAGGGTTTTCATCACTGAAAACAAAAGTAAAAAGGATTTCTGACAGCATTTTTCATACACTGAAGGCAAAGAAGTAATTTTTCTCTGTAAGCCATTTTGAGGAGCTAATTACTGATTGTGCTAGAATATATTAGCAACCAAGATTTGTTCTTAATAACGGTATTGAAGAGTTCTAAGTCATAGAGCACTTTGCACAGGTTAGGCCTGGTTTCACAGATGTGTATTCATGCTGAGGTTTTCCCCTTGTTCAGCACAGTGTCCGTGGGGTAGTTTCCATGGCAAACAACGGTCCCAACACCAATGGATCGCAGTTCTTCATCACTTACGGCAAACAGCCGCACCTGGACATGAAGTACACGGTGTTTGGAAAGTAAGTGATCCAACTGCATGCCTCTGTCAGAGTGTGTGAGGGATCTGAGTATTTTGGGGCACATGAAAATGCTTGTACTTTTTCTCAGAGTCTGTCATTGATGCGCAATATTTCCTTTCAAAATACATGATTTGCCACATAAAACGTTTTGGATGTCTTATTTTGTATCATTTGCTTGCAAAGTCCTTGCCCTGTGATACTTAACTGTGAAGTGTTTTGAGACACCTCAGCTGTGAAATTTAAATCATTATTAGGATACGATTTCCATTAGTTCTGTTTTTCTTGCAGAGTTATTGATGGCTTGGAGACCCTGGATGAGCTGGAGAAGCTGCCTGTGAATGAGAAAACCTACCGACCTCTTAATGATGTTCGCATTAAAGACATTACAATTCATGCCAACCCTTTTGCTCTGTAGCCACAGAATGCCTCAACACCTTCTTCAGAGACTGGTCAGATAATTCCCAGATTATGGGGTTTAGAGAGCCATCAGAAAGGGTTACTTCAGCTGAATCATATCTTTGCTCATTGAATGCAGATTTTCAGGAGCTGTGACATTGTTTGGGAGTTGTCACAGAGAAGTCTTGAGCTTCAGAAGCCAGGTTTTCCAGAGCATCTTCCAGGATTTTAATTTTTAAACATTGTTTTTTATACTTGTAAAATAAAAAAGAACTTAAATATTTTTTCCTAATCTTTGGTTTTTGCCTTATCTTTCTGAGATATGTTATGTTAAAACAATGTCCTTTGCTATAATTTCATGCTACCAGTTTTATGAAACTTTCTTGTAAATTTTCATCTTCCTTACCCAGTTTTCTCAAAAGAGTAAAGTAAGATACGCAGTTTTTTCCTCTAGAAAATGAGAGCAGTGTCATAAATAGATGAAACCTTTCCCTCGCAGAAGATTAAAGAACATATTTAGAGGAGTGCTTGCTCTTGTACTGCTGTGTTGGAATGATAATCTCTTCGGCCTCCACGAAAGGTAGATGGGAGCAATTTCTTCTGTTTCTGGCACAATGCTATTGGAATGAAAGAGTAAGTATTTCTGTCCTTACATAGCTGTCGATTGAAACTAAGTAGCATGGATTTACTGTAACTTGTTTTCCATTGCTTTTTAGCACAGAGGCTAGGGGGTAAACACGACAAAGAGGAGTGCCAAAAAGGCTGTGGTCACATGCTGTTGAACAGATAAGAGAGCCATTTTGGACTTCTTCCCCCAGTCCTCTTTCCAGGAGCATCCCTTAGCAAAGCCCATTCTTACATATACCGTTTGTAATCCTTGGGAGTCCCAAGGTCCAGCTGGCTTCCAGTCTACTTCAGACCATTATTTCCCATTTTGAGACTTGGCCTCTTAAAATAATGAGAACTCATTTGCAAGAGAAAGGCAAAGGTATGCCAGGTACAGATTACTGAGGTGTTAATGAGCAGAGTTAATCAATACCTGCTCACTGGGACAATGCTTTTATATTCTTCATGGAATGTTGCTTAAAGCTCCCAGCCCTTGTTCCAGACTTAATATATTTTACTGTAATGCTTCAGTCAGTCAGGTAAAGGATTTTATTATTTTAGTTCCGTGCTCTGTCTCTCAGCAGTAGCAGGTAGACAGAAGCGTGCAATGGCACACTTGACTGACACTACTGCCATGCAGGAGGAAGGACATACTGGGAAATTCCCTACAGTGCAAAGGAACTGTAAACAATTAATAATTTAAAATTGCTCTGAACTGGAAACAATTTCAGTTTGGTTTTTTTTTTCCCTCTGCAAAAAGAAGGCTGTTACATAAAATATGTGAAATACAGCGGCACCAAGTATTTTGCTCTCTGGAGGATACACATTAAATGTAGATACTTTTTTTCTTTTTAATCTAATGCTGTGTATTGAAAAGGAGAGTGATCCTATTGGGATAAAATTACAAACAAACTTTTCAAAATTGTATTATGTCCGTTTTCCTGGACTTGGTCTAACCTGGAGAGCAGTGGGCAAGAAGAAAATAACGGTGCATGATCTTTTGAACAGTGACAAACTTGTACGTGTGGTAAGCTGATTCCAGAGAACCACTAACCGTGTCCAGGGCAGTACGGAGACGATTTGCAGCCGCGTCAGCAGGGTGAGAAATGACCATTTCGCAATGCCGAGCGCCGCTGCCGCCCCCCACGATCCCCCGCCCCCTCAGGCCGCCATGTTGTCTGCTGCGCCTTCTCGGGCGGGCAGAAAATGGCCTCGGCCGCAGTGGCGGGGCCGGAGCCTTTCCCGGAGCCCCTGCTCGGGCCGAGCGCGGAGCCTTTCGCCGGGGCGGGCATTCGGGGCCGGCGGGGATTCGGGGCCCGGCCCCGCGTCCCNTGGTGGGGGAGTTCGCTTTTCCTCTTGGGGCAGACTGACTGGGAGATAACTCGAGTTTTATTGTCTCTCATAGAAAAAACTTCACTGAAGTCTTGAAAGGCCCATTGAGCAATATTTGCCCTTGTTAAGCACACAAAAGCCTTTCTTCCTCCTAGGAAATGCAGCACTGGGGGCCTGAGTAGCTTTGCGGTAATGTCCAGTGCCTGAACCACGATATGTCTGTAAAAAAGGCTTTTTTAAAGTCGAAGGTTACAGGTTTAAGTTCTCCTATCAAAAACAATTAATTGGATAAAAGCTCTTGAATCCATAAAAATAATACAGAAGAAAGAGCAGAGAAAAAAGCCCAAAATTGGGATGTTGAGGAAAAATGCAATCTTCATTACAATTTAACTTTGATAATTAATGGCTTTGAAAGTGAATTGTTTGTCTGTGGGATGTAATTCAAAGAGTGAAATATATTTGTTACACTTGGGGAATTTCAGTCATACTAATGGTCCTGGCAGGAATAAGAGAAAAAGACCACTTTGCAGAACGTGCAACAATGCTGGAATGGAAAGGGGACACGGTTCAGAAGTGCACAGGAGAAAAAGTGCTGCGAACATCTTTCTGAAACTCCTGGCAGGTAAATAACTTCTGGACTTCTGGTATCGGCAGGCATGTTTTAAGATTTTATTATTCTGATCAGGTCATGTGATACCGGATTAATTTTTGAGTTGAAGGTATTTCAAGAAAGATGTCTTGCAGCTTAAAAAAGAAGGCTGCCTTCACAGGGGCACTGGAATGATTTTAATTGTGTTTATTGGATTGGGTTTTTTGTAGTAATGATTCAAAAACCAAATCTGTGAATGAAAGAGGCTGTTGTTAATGACACAGTTTTGAAGTTTGCAGTCATGAGTCCAAGGGAGGATGTGACACTGGGCATCAGAGCAGCCAGGGATCTGGTCTAATGTGACAGCTGGTGACAAAAGGAAATACAAGACACTTTATCATACATATCATCCTAAACCTCTTCAGGTGATAGGACCAATTTTAATTTAGTTAGATTTTTTTTTTAAGAAGGTAGATTCTCATTTGTCATTAGTAATTGAGTGTCACGTCTGGGGAATTCTGTGGCTAATAAAAGTTTATTCCTTTGGCTCATATTAGACTGTTTTTTGCTAGGATTGCATTTCCTTCAGTGAGAATGAATAGTTTGTACATATGCTTGTGATACCACAGAACATGGTCCTGCTGTTTGTTCACCGAATGTATTTGAGCAGATTAATGAACAATAACCATCAATTGGAGTACTTGAAATACAGGCAACCACTTTAATGCCTTCAAAATTTATATTACGACAAGCATTTGCTTAACCCGTACTCTAAGATGCAAAGACAAGTTTTTAAACTAGATTTTGACCGAGTATCACTGAAATAGCAAGGGGGTCATGCCAGACTGACTTTTTCAAGTATCAATGAGAAATCTGTAGGATTGAGTATGAGTGATGTCTTCCCACTAGCAGGGTGGGTTTTCTGATTTTTGTTACACTGTTAAAAAACCTGAAGATTGGAGTTATAAATTAAGATCTTAAGCCAAGACAGCATAAAGCAAATGTATATGCTATTTATGATTTTTTTAAAAATAGCTTCTTGCCAAATACTCATACAAGTTATTTAATCTTGATTGCCTAAAATGGGTATTTTAATTTGGATACGAGGCTATTTAAAAATATACATGTGTGTGTGTATATATATATATATATATATGTAAGACAATTATTAAAGCCTTTTGCTTTAAGAAAAAAAAATAGGGGTCCTGAAATTGTAAAGTAAAATTCAGTGAACCGGTCTTTTAAAAGAAGAACAGTTGTAATTTTTTGTTGACTTCCTACTTTGAGTATCTCATCTGAAAATCTATTCCTTGCCGTGTTTTTCTCCTGTAACATAAACTATGTGAATTTCCAGGGACTGAATTTAAATTGTTCCTGCTGTTTGTGGCCTGGTGTTTATCTGAATGCCTGAGTATCTCCCTGCTGAATGAATTGTTTTTCTGACCTGAATTTACTTGAGGTTATTGACTGGCTGCACGATCTTGGTGCTGTTCCAGAAGAGCTATCAAAGGAAAAGATACAGGAATGCAGAGGATGATGCAGGAGTGATCTGATCTGTCAAGAGATGTACTGAGTGCAAGATACATAGAATATTTTTCAAACTTTATTAACTGTTTAGATAGATGTGGAGGGTTGGCCCTGGCTTGGTGACAGATGTCATTGCCCTCTGCAGCTGGACTGGGGAGAAAAAAATGTAACAAAAGGGTCATGAATTGAGATCAGGGAGAGATCACTCACCCAATACTACCACGGGCAAAACAGACTCACCTGGAGCACCTCCTTCTCTACTGACCTTGGTGTCTGCAGAGCTGCTCCTTTCATTCTCTTCCTCGTATTCTCACTCTGAGTGCAATTACATCTGTGCCATAACTTTTTTTCCTTCTTAAATACGGTATCACAGAGGTGTTAGCACCATCTCCGCTTGGCCCAGCCGTGGCCTCTGGCACGTCTGTCCTGCAGCTGGCTGTGTCCTGGAGCCAGCTGGCATTGCCTCTGGTGGACATGGGGCAAACCTCTGGCAGTGCCTCTCAGAAGCCAACCCTGTAGTCCCCCCAGCTACCAGGAGCTGGCCACAAAAATCCAGTACTGTAAGTTCTCTTAATATAAGATCTGAGGGAGCTTTTAGAAGAGTTCTCTTTATTTTCCTTTTTTTTTGTTTGGGGGCAGGGATTGTTATTTTTTTCTGTAGAACTTGCATCTCTTTCTTGTTTATTTTTCCCTTTTTTCCCTGTAAATGTGCCTTCGTGAGAGTTGTCCAGTAACAGTTATCCAGGTAGGTATTTACAGTTTAAACAAGACTAGTCTAGAATAGCTTCAGTGGTAATACTGTGGTCTGTTTTGGTTTGCTTTGATTTTTTAATAGCATACATAAATACCACGGGGAGGCAGGTTGGGCTTTTAATTTCTAGGAACAATAATAAGGTATACAGTATGTTTTCAGAACTAATATATGAAATTTTAGTCTTTTTTATGCATAGATGAACCTTGCTTATATTGTCAGCATGTACTAAAGAAGTACCTTTTCTAAAAAGGTTGCCACTGCTATAAACAATGTGTATCTGAATATTGTTAGTTAGAAGTAGTTGGTCTAATCACTCTCCTAATCACTGTTCAATCCCATCTTTTCAGAAGAGGCAAACACGTAGCTGTGAAAATAAAAAAAAATTATGGTAGCTGACCCAAAGCAGCTTAAGAAGTCCTAGTTCTGGAACATGTAAAGGCACTGGATCCTGGCAGTACACAGTGAGTATACAAAGCCACCTGTACTTTGTTTTGGCTTTGGGATTTCTGTCACGTTGCTTTCTCTAATACAGGATGTGTGTGTCTCAGCTTTAATACAACTGTTACAAACCATGTCACGTTCCTGCCTCTGTAGTCCCTGTGTCCAGGTGTTAGGGTGGTTTGAGTACCATGGACATGTTTGCACTGTTTTGAGCTCAGCACCTTTGCCTTCACTCAGAGATGAAAGCTGTGGGCTTTGGGTGTGCAGTATTTGATGATGAGTATCAGACACTTGGTGCCCACAGGCCAGTGCAGAGCTCCTGCAGTGCCCCATGGCCAGCAGCAGCCTGTTAGGCCGACCTCTCGTTTGAGGTGTTCCACACGCTGCTGAACTGTGCTCCAGCAGCGCAGCACTCTCTCTCTCGAGCTCTTGGACTGTTTCGGAACCTTCTGAATCCTTTCACAGCACTGGGACAGCCACAACCATGAGATGTTTGGAGCATAGTGCATTCTCATGGAATACTACCTTGGAGCAGCACTATTTCCTGTAAGTTACTGTGAACCTTAGAATGATGCCGTGTCTGTAATACTCCTCAGGTGGGTGAAAAGATGCTGGAGAGGCAGAGACTAAGGGGAATGATTCATGCAAGAACTTCAGCTGCCTTTCTCCACGGTGCCAAATTGAAGAGAGATGTAGGCACAAGGGAACAGTATGAGCAGAACATTTCTACACATTGCTTTCAGTCAACATTTTGGCAGCAGCTTGGTGTGAAGGATCACCCTCTTAACATTTGTAATTTAGAAGCTGTGCTAGTAGCAGATGTAGCTTCATCTGTCATCGTCAGCAAATTCAAATACCTCAACTTTGTCATCTTGACAGTAGTGCTGAAACTTGAGAATACTCAACAAAGTAAAAAAAAAAAAAAGTAGGGTCAAGGGGAAAAAACCTCAAGGGATAAAACCTAGTACACTCTAACTTTAGGAAACAGATTAGTACAGCCTCTTTTTTCCTTAATCTGAAACTGATTATTGGTTGCAGGGTACAGTGAAAAATAGTTCTTGATAACTTCTTCTAACAAAAATGTCTTTCTGGATTTCCCTTCAGAGCCATGGCAAAACTAGGGCCTTTGCCATATCACGATAAAGAAAAGCAGGTAACTAAATTTTTATGTACCTATAAACTGCTATAGTTTAATTTAAATATTTTCAGATTAGGTTTAAGAGCCAGTCCCTTTGACAAGCTGGCCACTCTGGGGGAGTATTCCCAGACCAGTTCCCAAGCTGCAAACACACATGTTGGTAAACTTCTACTGAAGAGCCAAAACAGAATATCTGAGTAACAAATACAGTCTCTTTATCTAAGGAAATGAAAATTTTTCTGTCATGGACAGCTGGACTGGGATGAACAAAATCGTGGTGGGATATACTTGTTAACCCCCTGTAAGCCACTGAAGGTAAGATGCAACAGGGAAAACACTTTTGAGGACAGAAGCTTTAAGTGTAATTTTAAGATAAACAACCAAACATTTTTTTATTTTCATGAAGGAATTCATGTCATGCCAAGATTCTGACCACAAGAACCTCTCTGACCTGGTTCAGAAGATGCTGGATTATGTCCCAGACAAGCACTGCTCTTACCATGCAGCGCTTTCCTTCTCTCCACTGAAAGGCAGAAAGAGGGGACAGGGTCCTGCAGCTAAGAAAGTTGAGTAACAGGAACCAAAGAAACTTAAACACCACTGACATCTGATTTGGTTATGTTGTAACCAAATATGACTTCTTGGATACTTACCAAATGTTGACACAAAACTTACTTAGTATACAGATGAACCTGGTTTTCAAACTCACAGGATATTAGCACTTTTAACGTGGAAAAGGGCACCCTAACAGGTAGAACGTATTACTTTAATTACGTTTTATTCAATAGTCCATGAATTAGGCAAAAGACTGTGCCCTGCTTTGTACCCTGGAGTGTCACTGGTGCTTTCTTTTCAGATAAGGAGCAGAGACAGCCCTTGGCATTAAGTGTAAGGATGGCCTTTATTTGCTTAAAAAAAAAAGTTACAAAGTAAGGAAGATCACTGTAGTATTGAACAGATTGCACTGTGATGACCAATTTTCTCATTTATTTTAGTAGGTGTACTCTGGTTACCAGTATTTCAGTTAATGCTCACTGTTAGCTTGCAACAGTATAGACTTCACTTTTTTCCCCCAATCTTTCTGAATTGAACTGTCCTGAGAATTTCCATTAGGAATTAAAGTTTCAGGGAGCAGATAAGCTGTTTGGTTTAGAATGTGAGCTGCCAGCATAAAAGAATCTCTAAACTTCACGGGGGAGGGGTGGAGTTTTGGCTGCCTTAGGTTCCAGCAGCTGTGCATTTAGAGAGCAGCACAGAGCAGCTGCTCCCCCCGCCCCAGCCCTGCCAGCAGCAGCGCCTGGCTCGAGAAAGCTGGTGGGCAGTTCTGTGTGGAACAGCACTGCTTGTACTTCCATGAAGGAAAGGGAAAAGGAAGGCACCCCCAGAGCTGCAAGGGCACCTGACAGCCCCTCAGGAACATGGGCCACCAGCTGTGACAGCCAGCAGGCTCAGAGATGCCACTCTTCATGCCCCACTGTGGTAACCAATTGCTGCCACCACCACACCTTCTTTCCAGCAGTGGGGCACTCACCTTCCCCAGGAGTTGAAACAGAGGATTGCTTTATGCTGGAAGCCTAGTTAAAGGGATGACAAAGTACTTGGGGACATGGACAACCACCGATGACAGGGGCTATTTGGTGGTACAGACTGCAGTGCCACACAAGTGATGGCCTCTTCACTTGAGAGGCTTTTTTACAGTTTAATTTGCAAGCAGAACTGCCCTAAGTCTCATTCACCATATCACATCTACTCCAATACAGACAGAAATCCCAACAGATGAAGTGGATTTCACCGTGGAAGGCCTTAAATTACATTATTACAGTAGAAAATACAGGAGGTAGAAGGTAACTGAAAGGACAAATGCAGGTTAAGAGTCAAATCTAACAGCTCCTGTAAGCTACTTGAACATGGTTTTAAAAACTAAATCCAGTATTTCATTAACTATAGAAAACAGTTAAAATAAATTGCCATGAGAGCCCTTATATCATGCTTGATACAGGGAGGTAGGATGTAAGAATCAGAAGGACACATGAGACATGACACTTATCTACAGCTCCTGTTTGCTTTACTGAGGCCAGAGTTTCACAGGTCAGTCACCCTCTTCAGCTTCAGACTCCGACTCTGCAACAGAGAGACCTCGTCAGCAGCCTGGCCACAGCTCAGCCCCCAGCCCTGAGCTCAGCTGCTGCCCTGCATCCTGCACAGCAGCTGCTATTGGATCCACAGGGATTGTCCTGGCAAGCTTTTCTAGCCAGGAGGAGGGGAGGGGGTACACTAGTCTCAGAGGGGCAATTAACATCCCCCCACTCCAAAACACACCATTATTACATACGGGTTCCCAAAATTAACAAGCTCCACTTAAGAGCTAAGCTGCTGGTTACCTTCTTCAGCATTCTTGAGCCATTCAACAAACTTCTTCATCTGCTCCAGAAAAACACTCTTTCCTTTTGCAAGATGCGCATCTTTATACCACTTGAGGATGGGTTCTTCACTCAGAACTTCAGCTGTAAAGATGGGGAAGAGCAGTATTAACACAGCAAACTGCTGAGAACCTGACTGGCAGCCTTTGCTCCCTCCCCTAGAAGCAGCATCACGTTCTCCTCCTCTGGGTACAGCTGGACAGACTTGCACTAGGAGTGCCTTCAGTTTTGAAATTCTGAGAACCAGGCATTTTGGATGGTTCCTCAGCACTGTATCTAAGAGCTGCACTTCCACTAACAGTCTGGAGGGTTTCAGAGCTATTTGAGATGGCACACTCTAAGCAAAGGTTCAGTTAACAGCTAAGAACAGATGCAAATTCTTTTAAAGTCCAAAGTAAACACTTCCTGTGGTGTAGGTGTTCTTTAAATTTTACAAGTACAATACAATCTTCTGTTTAACAAGTTTCCACAGGTACACAGTGTGTTTTTCAGTACAGCCTTGTATCAGACATTTGTAAAGAGCCTACAGCAGCACAGAACACATTGGTGGTCTCCATCTCCAGCTGCTCACAGTCAATGTTAAGAAGAATACACAATCATGGAACTTAACAAAATGCCTTAAAAATCTAAATTTAGCTTTGTTCCACAACTCCTAAGCAGATCTACTGTAGACAGGCAGCATCTTTGTCTTGTGCTTCCCCATGTGCCAAGGACCAGACACATGCACCTTTGCATTTTTGCAAACAGAAGGTAGAAAATTCTTCAGCTCATGAAGTGCAGTGTCGTAGCCCTGATCTCCCCTATAAAATTTATCAGAACCAAAGCATTCTGTTTCAGAAGCTTTAAAAACCCAACCAACCCCTCCAAAAACCCACAATCCCCTGAAACTACAACCCCACAGAAGTTACCTTTGTAGAAGAGCACCACTATTTTCTGGAAGGCCTTCATGAAGTGAATGTTGTCATAACAATACTCCTGAATCTTCAACAGAAGAGTCAGCTCTGACTGACCTTGGGTGGTGAAGGCAGCAAGAAGAGGGCTGTATTGCTGTAACAAGAACAATAAATTGGCACACACAGAGCAGTTCACATTTACCACCTGACTAAAGCTGGTTTTGCAGTTTCCATCAGCCACTGCTTAGAAATTTGCAACCACAGCCCCACCCCAGAGCAGCTCTGCAGCAGTCACTCCCTCTGCCTCAGGCCCTTGGCCTGTAATACCCCTCACATGGAGGAGAATTCCCCATCTCGTGCTGTCTCTGCACCAGTGGGGTTGCAGCCTTTACCATTTAAAAGGAGCTGCAGACAGAAGGAAAACCAAGCCCTACCCAAGGGGTGCAGAAGTCCATACTGAAGTTACAGTACCTTCAAATGCTTAATGGCTTGCTCTGCTACCAGTTCCTCCTTTTTGTTCCACTCCACTGTGCTCATTACACTTGACCAGATTATGGCTACCACAGTCTGTTCTGAGATGTTGTTTTTCTTCATCTCCTCCTTCACGTACAAGATGATCTGCGAGGCAGAGTAAGAGTCAGCACAAAGGCCACATATGGCACTAAGCTAAATTAAAACTTCTCTTCTAAAGGTAACTCAGAAGGTTTCAGAATGACACCCAACCTCCTTAATCATAGATCAGGATTCAGGACATTAAGGAAAAACCACAAAGCTAATATCAGCCCCCTGCCCTGGTCCTCATTTTAACTCCCGGTGAGAGCTAAGCTCAGTGTGAAAGACAGACAGGCACAGAAAGCACCTCCACCTTGTCTACAGCCACTTACATCCTTGAATGGGTCTCCCCGTGACATTTGCTCCTGCAGTTCTTTCTGCAGCTCCTTCCGAGCTCCTATGGATTGCTGGTTCCGAACATACTCAGAAAGTTCCTTTAGTCCTGCTTCAGTGAAGTACTTGGAGAAGTGTTCAACACTTTGTTTGTTGGCTGGGAAGAGTTCCTGAAAACAAAGTTTACAACTCTTTTGTAAAGGAAATGTGTGTTGAGTACTTTGCTGGCAAATGCTGTTCACTAAACTGGCTTATGGAGCAGCAGAGTAGTTCCAGTGGTACTCACCATGAGCCTGTTGTCCATGTTTACTTTGCGAAGGCTGACAGCCACTGCATTGATATCTTTCTCATTTATCCACGATTTGAACAGCTTGACTGCAAAAGCTGCAGAAACACCTGTGCAGTAGGAATAGTTCTATTATTAGTGAAATTCAAAACACAGGGAACTGTAAGGCCTGAGTACAGGGTTCAGGTACAGTTTGTCAGACTGCTCAGAGCAGCAGCTGTGCTTCCAAGCAACCCCAGCAGAGTCTGCAGTACCCCTCTCTGCCCAAGGACACTGCAGCCTCCAGCACACTGGGCTTTTCCTATCACTCAGCATCACAAACGTCTTCTCTGTACTACACTCAACTCTTCTTGCTGCAGTTTAGGAAGCAACCTACAGACATGACACACCTCTTGCATTCTGAAAGGTCCCTCTCCAAAATACAGTAGTGTCTTGCTGGGCAGCACTAGTGACAGCAGCCCCCACTGTGATGCAGGGAAGTCCTACACACAAGCTTTCTCAAAAATCTCATTTTCCGAAGTCTTAACAAGATCTTCCAGGTTGTGGGGCACCATATCTACCTTTGCTAATCCTGTAATCAATCTATCACCAGAGGAAGCTTGTGAGCTGCAAGGGTGTATTGTCATCACAATTTCCACCTACTTGTCATGGTTCTGTCTCCCCTTCCTAAGGGAGGAGCTGGGCCACACTTACCTTCTTTAACCAAGTTCTCATTGTAGAGACTGTTGAGAATTGATGCATTGAGTGTCCCGTTGGCAAGCAGAATACCCGTCAGCATGGCCAGTTTGTTCCGCTCAGATTCTGAGAATCCTTTCAGGAACAGCAGCAACTGCAGGACAAGTAAGAAGAGCTGCATAAAACTACCATCTTTCACTAAACTTTGGCCATTGCCTCTGTGTTAAACAATTTTGTTTCATCAAGCTATTCAACTAGCAGAAGCACTAGTCACTGGCAGTGATGCAAGCTCGCCATTCTTCTATGAACAACTTAAAAGGGCTGTATTGTAATAATCCATTTTATGATGTAACCCTTCTACAGAGTGATTAACTAGCAGAATGTGAAAGTTTATCTGCCAATAAAAACCCACTCCGTACCTTTTTGACTTCATCTTCAAAGCCTTTCTCCAGGTACTTGTAACGCCTGATTAGCTTGTTAAAAACCTAAAAAGACATGGAGTACATTATCTTTTGCTCTGAACTATCATTTGATTAGAATTTTAAAAAACTAAGTTAGTAAAGTAGGTCTGAACTCTCCAGAGCACTTACAGCTTGGAACACTACTACTCTACCACTTCCAGTATGCTTCTTAAAGCCACGCATTATTTTTACCCAAACTTACAACTACACAAACATTTAATTTCTGAACATTTAACAGCTTTAAGTTAAACTGTCCTCATTTCAGAACTAACCTGAGCAAATGCTTGCATGGTTTCTAGGTCTTCCTGTGCCGCAAACACACAGACGTTTGTGCGTGTCATGTCGTCTGCCAGGGTCCCGCCTGGGGCTGCAGGAGGATGTCAGCATTAGTAGTGTTACTCCCAGTGAGAGCAGAGAGCAGTCTCCACAGCACAACTCCAGCACCCATAACATGCAACACGTTGTCCTTTCATGATGAACTGAGCGACTCGATCACCAAAGACACCCCTACATTTCCAACTGTTCCACTGCTGCACCGGAACTTTAAAATTAGGAGCTTAGATTTCAACATTTAACTGTTCTGGCCCCCTACTGCTACAGAGATTGACAACACATCTTGTTCCCATATGAGTAAGTTAACATGGCCATAGGAGCTCCTCTTCCCTTAAAGGAAGCCACTGAAGCTCCTTAGTTCCAGCAAGTGTCTTAGTTCCAGCAAGTGTCTTTTTAGTGTCTGCTGCAGTAGTGCTGCTTTGTGCCTTTTACATGACAGAGCAAGTCACAACAATAGACTGAAACATGTAGAGACGTTCAAAATTCAATGTTGCAGAGATGAGCTTGCAACTTTAGTTATTTAGGCTTCTTCACTAATGAAAGTGCATTCAGGTCACCAGCTTCAGTGCCAGAACACCTCATCATCGATTTCTATGCCATTCTACATACAATGGACATCCTTTGTTATGCATTAGCCAGAAATGTGACTTCAAAAACAGAGATAAATATTTATGGTAATAATATTAAAAGCTGGTAAGGCAACAGGATATCAGTTTTTATTCTGGCCTCATCTGACTGAAGATCAAAGCAGGTCTTCTTAGCTACCTGTTACAGACTGGGAGTTGAGTAAAGCACCCCATATCACCATTAATGCAGCAATGCCTTTTTCTCTTCCCCATCAGCTTCATTCCTAGAAGAAACACTTCCTAACAGAGGATGCACTGGCCAAGACTCCTGACTGTAAACCCACATATTTTAACAATTACAGTATGTGCCTACCTGGTTGGTGAGCATCTGTTCCTCTTTGCTCTGTACACACAGTGTGTACCTGAGCTTACAAGACTTTTCATCATCACATTTCACTTCCTCAGTCCCTGTGTTTTCTGCTGACTCCACCATCCTCTCATTTCTCACTCTCTGATGTCTGCTAGAGCCCATGACCTCACTATTGTCAACAACAAATCGTTTGTAATAGCATGTCCAAGACTGAGCACTTCAGATTCTTCTGTAAACAAGTTTCCTTTCCAAAATTAACAGGGCAGGATGCACAAAGCAGAGGATCATGTCAGAATCTTCCAGGGCAACTACTGGTCTTGTTACTACAGACCACACACCTGAAACAAGCATTCACCCATCTCTCATCATTAGAAGTGAACTTGACCAGAGTAAAGATCTACTCCTGGTAAAAAAACCCCAACCAACAAAACCCAGCCAAACAAAACCAACCACACCCACCACACCCAAAAATCCAAGGTACTTTCTTCTAAGCAGAGTCTGTACAACCTACACATCGAGGAATGCAAAGAGACTCAAGTAAAACTGAGGCAAGTTATATGGAGTATTTGTACAGTCACCAAGATGGTCAGGTAGTATACCACAGATTACCTTAAAATCCTGTTCTACACACTGAGTGGGCTCTTTAGCAGAGTTTTTACACTGAAAGAAAACTGAGCTTTTGCAGAGTGAAGTGAATGAAGGTAACAGCAGCCACATCAAAGGGACTTACCCAGCATTCCACCAGCCACCAGGATGTCAAAAAGTGTTTCTGCATAGCGGCGATAATCAAGTTTTGCACCAGAAGCATCAAGAAACTTTGCTACTGCCTCCAAGTCAGTGCCAGTTTCAGTTAAACCTTGAATAATACAGTCCTGGAACTGAGTAGGGTCAAACCTCTCTTTTTCATCTGTAAAGCAAAAGTGTTGAAATAAGAAGATTTCCATGAAGAGTTCTTTGTGATGATCATTACTTGGATCTAATAAAGCTTCCCTGACTTCTCAGTTTGATTCTCACACCCCTAGTCTCGTGTTAGATCACTCTTTCACCAAACCCAGAGACTTAGCTCATGCTGGAAGGCAGTTCTTAATACATGCCCCTACAGTTTTGTACATTTGACTCCATTATTCATGTTTCATCTCAGCTTTTTGGGCCTTTCTGTTTCGGATGAAATACTCTGACTGACAAACTGCATACCATTATCACATCCGAGTCACCCGGCAATTTGCTTTTTGGCTATGAAGACCATCCCCTCCTCTTGACCTGCAGTTAAATGAGTTCGAGACACTTACTTTTCCTCAAGTGCCTGGGGCAAATGTAGACATACAAGCTAACTTAATGGACTGTAACTGCAGATCCACTTAGCATCCTTTGCTGTTGTTAAGCAGAACACACACTTCTTCATACGTGAGATACATCAGCTGATCATTGCCTTGTTTTTACTATAGGCAGGGCATAGTCAACATGCAACAAATCCACCCACGTAACCAACAGAAAGTCTTAAAGATAAGAGGTCTTCAATTTTCCTCATGTCACTTTGTCCTTAGATTACAGAAATCATGAGATGAAAAGCTTCCAAAGATAAGAGAACTCAACTGCAGATCTTATTTTGAGTGCTGTCTACAACAGCTTAGCCAATTCTGTTAGCAGCCCAGTAGGTCATACTGGTGTCCAAGTGTCAAAGCAAGTATCAACACACACTAGTAACAGCTGGGTGCAAGTTTGGAAATACTGGATCAGTTATTTTCCAGGTCAGATCCATGGAGCTCATTGTTCCAGAAGAGTTGCTTCAAAGCCAAACTACGGTTAAATGCTTAAAGAGAGACTAAACCCATGGCTGCTGGCATTTCATCTGCTGGACAGACCACATCAAACTCTTTCATTCGAGCGATTTCCAAGGTGCTTTGACATTCAAACAGGTTCTATAAATCAAAGTGTGCTTCTGCATGTACAGCATCCCTAAAGCTGCCTGTTAGAGCTGGAACACTGCTGGTGTACAAGTAAAACTGTACTGAACAGAAACCCTAAGAGCTGTCCCCACTTCCTCTTCATGTTGGAAAAAAGCTCCACCAAAATACAAAGTTACTCATCACACCTGTTCAGTCACTAACTCTTCTTATGGAAGTCTGTGCATGCAGAGACACAGACCTTTGCATATTCCATACTCTGGGGCTTTTTTGGATGTTGACTGGGGGATAGGTGGGTCGGTGGGTTTGTGGGATTTTGCTGTGAGTTTTTTCTGTCAATTTTTAAAAATCTAAGGGTCGGTGGGTTTGTGGGATTTTGCTGTGAGTTTTTTCTGTCAATTTTTAAAAATCTAAAAGAGGACAATGTAACTTTTATCCAGTGGCTACAACTGAAATTCTTAGTATGTTAGATGCTCCTTAGATGTATGTATTAACCTTGTTAGCCTGTGCTGGAGCTCCCCTGTAATTCAGGGGTACTAGATCCTTCTGCTTGCAAGCTAAACACACTCAGGATGGTTCTAGAGTGACCAGCTTTTCGTCAAGGTTATCACAGTAAATTCAGGGACAATTCTGACTGCCAAATATTTTTTATTAGAGCAGAGAACACCGCAGCACCCAGAGTCAGCCTCAACACTCTGCACTTAGCATGGTTTCATGTAAAAGATTTATGGTGAGCACATAAAGGCACTGGTTTGTTTCCTGACAGAAACCGACGTTTTACTGTAACCACCGCGCCGGCAGCCGGTCCTGGCAGCGGGCACGGCGCGGTAACTCACCTCTTTTTCTGGTTTTAAAACGCTGGCCCGATAATGTCGGCTTCTGCGGCTTTTGATTATTCATAAAAGACACCCTGCAAGGAAGCAGAGACACCCGTGAGGACGCTGCGGGCAGGGGCCCGCTCGCCCCCGCTGCGCCGCTCCTCCCTGCAGCTCCCGCGGCGCTGGGCGGCTGCGGGCGGCGCCGGCCCCCGCCCGGCTCNCCGTCTGCTCACCGACTTTAAGGCAGAGAGAAAATGCCCGAGCGGCCCGGAGCGGAGACGGGCAGGAACGGCAGCGAGGAGCAGCGGCAGCGAAAGCTCTGTGAGCGGAACCGACGCCAGAGGAAGAGGGGAGGGCCCCGCTCCGCCCCGCCCCGCCCGGGAGGATGGAGGGAAGGGGCGGGGAGCGGGGCTGGCTCTCACGGGGCCGCATGTGCTGCCGACCTGCTGGTTCCGGGGGGTTCCTGCCCCACGAGCGGAGCTGCCCGGCCGAGCCGTGCTCGGGGGTGATCGCACCCGGGACTCAGCGCCTGGTGCGCACCCTGGCCCTGCGGCCGAGGCAGCCCGGCACCGCAGGGACGCCTCCCGCCTGGCCTGGTCTGCGGCCCACGGGGCGCAGCAGACAGCTGCCGGGGGCAGCACCGGGACCTGCGGTGCATCGAACTTCTGTGCCATACCTGCTGTGCTACTTGACCCTAGATTTGCTGTTGCAGTTGTAATAATTTCTTCTTTCACATCCTGGTGGTAACATCACCATATAAGCAGTTGACGTACTGCAGTCTGTGCAGACTGGACTATCAGTTGCAGGCTGCGTGCATCTGACACACAGCGAAGTCCCTGGGCTCCAGAAGCGCAGGCCCTCTCTACTGCCGTTTAAACACGGGTTCTTCCGCTAGCAGTCACCACAGCAGGTCTCATCCTACCTTCAGCCAGTAGGGCACTCTGTCAGCAGACAGCATAAACACACCCACTGTGTTAGTGGAGGCCCTTTAAGTACTATGTAAAAAACATAAGCTGCCAAACTCACACAGCAGCACAGAGCTGGAGACAACGCGGAGAATACTCTCCGTGCTGCTGTAGGACAGGAGATGCAATTGCAACTCAGTTCTTTGCTCTCCAAAAAGCCAAACCACCAAACTAACCTAGAGAACACAAGCTTCCTTCTAGACCTTACACAACTGCAAATTTCCACCAGATTTAAGTGTAATGTTCCTGTGACTAAAGCTCTTGAAATGGCCTGCTATCAGGTGTATAAATGGAACAAATCACTGGGCTGCAGTAGGGAAAATGCGATCATTCTTATTGTCAGTAGGAACCAGACTTCATCTCATACCAGTTTTGTTACTATTTCTTCCATTAAACATTACTGGTAGTAGATGCCAGTGTCAGGAAATAGCAGGACAGTGCCTTACAAGTTTTATTCAAGAAATATTTTTGCAGATTCCAGTTAACAGCCCAATGAAATCCCCAAAATACTAACTTCAAAAATACCACATTCAGAGGAAGCATTTTCACCTTAATATTTGCAAATATTTGTCGATTAATTCTAAACCCAAGGCACTGATTACTTTGGTGCTCATTCTAAAATGAGAGCATTTGTCTAAATCACAATTAATTAAAAACCCAAGAAGAAAAATCAGAAATTATTAAAATCACATTTTAAGGAAAGGAAACACAAAGACATAATAGTTCCCGCTGTCAGCTCCCTGAAGTCTTTGATATGACAAAACTGCAAAGCCTATTACCAGTTGAGCTTCTCCCATTAGCTGTAGTTTCTCACACTTTACCAAGAGAAATGAACAGGAAAACTTTACCAATGTAAAGGAATAAGACCTATTATATCGCTACAGATTTAGATTAAATATTACTTACTTGAGGGTGTGTGCAGGTCACGCTCTCTTCTATACTATGCTAATTTAAGCCTGCACTGTCATCATAATGACATAAATTTGTGTGTATGTAAATAAGCACAGGATCTGAACTAATGCAATACCTGTTGAGCATCTCCAGAGTTATTTCTTATGCTAGTGTTCTGGGTACAGAATGATGTTGTTAAACGTGTTCTTACTGTTAATTTTATTGCTTTGAACTATCAACTATCAAAGCTGAATATTGATTTGTATGTATACCTACACTGGCTCAGCTCAGCCATTTCCTTTTCTCCCTCTCAAATACCTTTGCATTTGTTTTTCAGTCTCTTCTCATGGGGAAATGTTCCATCAAGATTCATACAGATGCCACTGGATCACTTTCAAACCTCCTTTCCAAAACACTGTCTGTCAGAGTGCCAGTTGTTTGTCACAGCTGAGTTAAACTGTGAGCTGTCGCACCTTTGATGGACTCCTATTGTCATGGTTCCTCTCTCGATCCCCTCCACCTTTCCCTCTTGGTCACCTGCTGCACATCTGCCCTGCACATCTGCTGAGGGCAACCTCACCTCTGTGAGGAAAACAGCTGGTACTGGGAACCTGTCCTTCTGTTTAACCCTTCCTACCTCCAGTAACCCTCCCTCACCTTGTGCCCTCTCCTCACCTAGAGATGAATGCAGCAGCTTTGTCCTGCTTCACCATTTTGCTGGAAAGAAGGGGCAAACCTGTGGGTAAGGCAGAGGAGGAGTGAATGATGACAAAGCAGTGAATAGCAGTGATTATATTCCACCGCTGGGAGAGGCCAGAGCTGACAGCAGTTCAGAGAGATCAGATGATGGGGAGCAGGCCTGAGGTGGGCTGCCAGGAAGCAGAGCTAAACTGGTGTGTTACTGGGGTGGTATTAATATATCAGTGCCTAGAAGTATTTGGCAGTACGTACCTTTAGGATCTCTGTTCTACTGAAATATTGATACACTGCCCATCATTAATTTGTACAGTGTCTAATTCTGATCTTTGGGATTTTCATATGCTGGAAGAACAGAAAAAATAGGTAACAACAGTCGTGACTCTCAAACTGGATGTAGAACTGCCAAAATGGTTCTGTTTGCAATCTGCTCTTCATTGCAGATATTTTCAAAATTGCATGCAAATTCTTTAAAGGTTTTGTGGTAACTCCAGAAGTGTTCCAGTATAGCATGTAACACATTAATGACAGGTCTTTTACTTGGCAGGACAAGAGAACTGGTGCTTATATCTTGTACTACAAAGATGGTGTGATGTATATATATATGTATGTGTGTGTATTAAAATTCTAATTCTTTCTTGCAGGAATGCTTGCAGTCAGGAAGTGGCTGAAGGAGTCATCTGGTTGTTTGATCCTTAGGAAAGCAGTACTATATAATCTATAATCTAAATCTATACTAATCTATATCAATAGCCCATGGCTTACAGGTTCCAGGTTTGTCTTTTGGAAACTGAAATGAAGTATAAAAAATCATTTTGCTAAGGGGAAAAAAACTTACTGTAATTCACAAATGCATGTTCCTTATCAGCCGTGCAAATGTCATTGCACACATATCTCAATTTTCTCAAGTTATAAAAGATTGGGAAATCAACCAGCTTACCTTTAGTGAACAGTGGCATTCTTGTAATTGAACAGGTAATTAAGCCCATATCTCCATAGCACAGGTGAGTTCTCAGCCTGAAAGGCTCAGATTACAGGAACTGACATACAAGGTTCCACTATGCAATATAGTTTAAAAGACTGCATTGAATTGTGGGGGCCATGATACTTGCAAAGAAAGCCTACAGTTCTGAGTGCCTTCCTGGAGACACTACATCATCTCCTGGTGACTGGATAACAAATTCATCTTCATTTAAATTCTAAGTTGTTACCAAGTTTTTGCACAACACTTAGCCCACAAAGGTTCTTGAAAATCGTTATAACTTCTATGAATATGAGAAGTTCTATCACTGAGTAACACTTTGACTGCTGGATATCCTGCACAGAAGGAAGCAGAAGTGAATGGATGCAGAATTCCCAGCACCAACCTCCAGGCAGGTTGAGGTAGGGGTCTCTAGCCGGCTGATACTGGAAGAGAGGGGCCTGCAGGTCTGCCTGACATAATTTGTCATAATTTGTCCCTTTTCATAGAGCAATTTTCAGTCTAGAGCACAAATCTAGATTGGTTCAAACTCAGGTCCATGGGGCTTTTTAAGTTGAACACTTCAATTAATGGACCTTGTCATAGTTTCATCAGATGTTTCCTACTTTCCAGACTCCCAAAGTGTTTTTTTAGTTTGCTTTCTGACAGGATATGCATTGATGGGCTGGTAAAATCTTGCTGTTTATCTATTTCATAATTGCTCCTGTGCTGTACTACTTTAATTTTTTATTGCCTTTTTTTCCTGTTTAACTTATAAATAAACAGAAATTTGGGCCCAGTGACAAGATATTAAGCAATTCCAGATGTATCTCCTTTTACAGTGCCAAAGGATGAGTGCAGTGGAAAACCTGTGAAGTGGCTATTGTCAGGAAACAATGTCATCATTGCCATCTTGCCCTGCTTTCTGCAGAAACACTTGCGTAATCATTGTTGGCTGGGACAGATATGGGGAGGGAAGTTGGCTCCTACTCATCCTACAAAAATAAGTATTCTCCAGCAGGCTACTGCTCTGTCCTGCCAACCCTTGTAGGGAGGGAAGTGCAAGACATGGCAAGAGCAGATTGAAGGCATTACTCTGGAAAGACACAGAGAGCTGCAAGGATGAGGGTGCATTTTCTTGCCATCCTCATTTTGAAGAAAGCAAAGGCAAAGCACACAGGTGGTTATCCAAATAACTTTAGTGACTGTGGAAGAAATCTGAATAAAAGGGCATAGTCCACTAGTTGTGAGTTACCTGTTCCATCTGGATGTGAGAGGGAAGATAGGGCATGTCAAAAGCAGCCAGAGCTGGTACTGTATTGCACTTTGAGAGAGGCTAATAGTCAGGTAATGGATACCCAGAATATGAAATACATATGCTATTGACATCTGTCAATCATAATCTCATTCTTTGTCCTATGATTAATACAAGATTTAACCAAAAATGAAACTTTCCTCCTTTCTTTTCCCAATCCAGTTCTAAACCTATTCTAATCATAACCAGAATTGAACAGTATCTTTGTGAGCAGTATCTTCAGCAAAATTAAAAATACAAGCAGTCTTTCCCAGAAACAGTCATCAGCCAAACTCTGCCACTCATGCAAGAGTCCACAGAAAAGCCAACTCCTCAGCTCTTCTCTATCCAAACCATACTGAACCACAAACCCTGTCCTGGAGGGTTTTAGGGTGCTCAATTCATACACCTGCTACCACCACTTACCAAGCTGATTTCAGTGCTGGCATTGTTTCCCTATTTATTTTTAATGTGAAGATTTAGAAGTCAAAAGTAAGAGTTTACTACAAGTTGGATCTTGTATTACCTTGCAAGGCTGCCTTTATATCTGAGAAGTGGCTCACATTTAATTCTGAGTTACATATTTATCATCTGCAGATGGGATAGGGCAGTTAGAATGTTAGCAGTATTCCAAAGTAAAAAAAGGGATGGATGGTTCTGCTTTTTCTGGATATTGCATGGGCTGTAGGATGATGGCTTTTATTTTGATTCATGGCATTTATCAGGGTACTCTTAGGACTGGGGAAGGTTGGTGCTGGGTTAGGATTTCAGAAGAGGAGGACTTTGGTTTCCTGCTGTTGTCTTGTTAGTCAATGAAATTATGCTGATTTGCCTTAGAAGAAACTACTACCCAGTAACTGGGCAAAATACCTTCTCATGTCACTTATCGCCGTGTGGGTGGTCGATGGAGAAGCTGCTGCTTATTTCAGGGGGTGCCCGTAGCTGTNACAGCAGTCACTCACTTTTTATTTTCCAAAGAAAGGGTGCTGTCCACCGGTGATTAACACATCCATATTTCTTTTCAGGACAAAATGGAGTGGACGCCCAGTCCTGAAAGGAACATTAGAAAAATCCCCTTTTATTACAGCCTCTTGATGCAGATTGCAAACGACAGTACGTGTACATGGCCAAACTCCAAGTGGTGCCAATAAATCAGCCCATTCTATGTTAGAGTTTCTTATTAACCTACCATGCCTGAGTTTAGGCTGATTCAGCAAGTTCTTCTTGGTTTGGTGCTTTTTTTTTTTTTTTGGCAACAGTGACAATGTAGAGGAAATGAGCTTTTCAGTAGTTTTCTCTTCAGCTTCTCAACAGGGAGATGCAAGTTCCCTGAAGAATGGACAGGACAGGGAAAGGCAAGGAAGTCAAAGTACAGGAGAGCTGTGTCACAAAGGGCTGATGTGAGCATACCTGTGTATTAGGATAAAAACCATTTTCACTGAATATCTAGAGTGAAATTCATGCCACCATGCCTCAGAGAGGCCTGAATTGTTAGGATTTATACAGATCAGACCAGAGGGAAACTGCCTCCATGCCTTTGTTCTGGCTTTCAGACAGTACGTGAATACCATCGCCAAGAGAGCCGAGAATTTTCAAGCCTCTATCCAAGATTTGCTGCCAAAGAGATAAAAAAGATGATGTCATCAGCATAACCCCCCAAGGAGGGTTCAGGACTGAAGTTCCTTTTTAATTTAGTCTTGTCATCTTTAATTAATTTTAGTTAAATCACTCCTTTGATTTAGTTAAATCAACTTGTCGGCTGCCACAGCTGCAATTACAACAAAGAGTGAAGGTTTAGTACCTTCCCCCCAAATGCTCCACCAACACATTTCACATGGCACACATAATTTTTTTGGACTGGAGGTTTAAAGCTGAAGCCACCAATTCCTGCAACAGTGAACATCCAGATTTTTTCCTATCAAAATACATATTAAAAAATGCCTATTTTGTCTGACTAACTATATATTAAAAGCTATCAGGTTTAGGACTCCAGGGCAGAAAAATAGAGTTGCTATAGGAACAAACAAACAAAAAAATTTGAAACAACTAAAAATGCCAATGAAAGCACAAGCTAGTCTTTAAAAGAATAGTGGAAATGTAAAAACAGCTCTGTAAACTCGTTTGATTATCTGATGCCAGATATGATAATCCCTATATAGAACTGCATGTTCCATCTGCAGCTGGAGATAAAGCATGCACGAGAACAGCAAGCCAAATGGAACCGAGGGATTGTTTACAGCACACGGTCAGTGTAACTGAAATACTGACATTGCATTTTGAAAATACCTCCTCTGACAGTGCTTCCAAACATGTAAATAGAGGTTTAACTTGTCAGGCTGACAAAAAGAAAAGCTTAAAAAAATGCAAGCCAGCAATGAACTGCAAAAGCTAATACTAAACATGTAGAAATTAACATGTCTTCTTTGAAACTGTTGTTTGCTACAGGCCTACAATCCAGCTTTGATATTAACTGGGACCTGTTAGCTTTTTTTCCCACAAAATTTCATACCATTCATATATTATTATTATTTCCATATTAATTTATCATTATTTACACAATTCTGACCCCATCATCATCAATGTCACTATTCATACAAGCAACACAACTTGTCTGAAATACACTTTCTCAAGGAGAAGACACTCATTACTGCAAAAAAGTGATTTTCCAGGATTTTAGTGATTGTCACTAATTTTAGGAGGATTGAGAGAAATTAATCTGAATTGGGAACACCATTCGGGAGTTTCAAGAGAAGCAGAGAAGGCTGAAAGCAGCTCCTGGTAATGTAGTTCAGCTTTAAGTTTATGTAAAAAGGTAAGAAAGAAGTATGACAGAATCACAGAGTATTCTGGACTGGAAGGGATCCACAAGGATCATCAAGTCCAACTCTTCAGTCAATGGCCCATATGTGCATTGAACCCACCATTAATACTTTGTTTTTACCTGTACATCTGGTGCATTCTGAGTTGACACATACACAGCCATTTCTTTATCTTCCACTCTTGGAATAACAAGCACCCTTTGTTTCCATGTAAAAATGCTCCTGTCCTCCCATGTGCAATTCACCTGTTACACATATAATAATAGGAAAAATAAACTGGGTTTCAAATGAACTGCAAGGAAATTTATATTTGACTATGTATATGTACACAAGGCAGAGAAAGAGTTTTGTCACAGAAGAAAAATACTTTCATTTATTTTTTATTTCTTTGAATCTCAGGCTTACATCTTTATTTATAGATCTGTGTTTATTAGGAGAAAATCATTCAATCAGTATCAATTTAACATCTCATGCTTTTTCCTTCTTTAGGAGGTTACATCTCTTCTGCTATAGCAGGATTATAATGTCTTCTGAATCACTCTATGAGGGAAAATACAACTTTCCTATTCCTCTTCCTTTTTTAACCTCTTTCCATCAGTAAGACGTTTTCTACCCATTTCTACCCACTTTTGTACCATTTTCATTAAAGAGAGGGAAATCTGTCAGCACAGCATAGAAGTTCATTCTGTAAATTCTCTGCTTTACCCTTTATGCCATCCTTGAGTGTGACAATTTTGCCTGGTGGTTATTCCTGAAACATTTTTCCTGAAACACGTGTTCATACAGAAATAATAGGAATCAGAACTGAAGCCACTAAAGGATGATATTACATTTGATTGGGAACAGCTGGAAATAGTAAAAAGCAGAGCAGAAAAAAGTCATCAGAGGTCAGAAGATTGACAGAATTGAGGTGGCTGAGCCCAAAAAAGTGAAGCTAGCCACACCTTTGCAGACTTCAGCATCACCACTGCTTCCAACAATCATATTTCATACTGTTTATTTCAGAGAAAACACATCTGAAGTCAGGAATATAGTCAGGAATCATTCTAATTCCTTCTTGCTCATCTTGCTAAAGAGACAGGTAAATTACTATTCTGGCCAGTGTTGACTAGACTGAAAAACGGTTTCATCCATTTTCTTCCTATTTAAATTCTCATCATCAATCCCCTCTTATTATTTCAAAGTCAGCCTGTAATTGAAAGCATTTCAGACATACTTAATTAAAATCTATCTTCAGTGCTCTCTGTTGTTGAACTGCTGATAGTTCACATTAACTTGAAACACACTATTATCAGGGACCATGAAAATCTTCCAACATTTATGTTTTGGTTGGGCTTTTAATGAGTAAAGAGTATGCTGTAAAACATGTATTTTTAATCTCTTACAGGACAAAAAACAAATTCTTGGCTGATGCTGAAAGTTTTTAGTGGCAAACTGCTAAGAAGCAGCACAAATTTGATTTTAAAAGTTTTTAAATTTTGCAACAAAATGAAAAAAATGGGTGAAAATTCAGGATGAAATTTGAAAATTTTTTAATTGATGTCTTCTACTGAACAAACTTTTTCACATGCCAATCACCTCTCCTTTTCATACTGTCACTTTGCAAATAAATCTTTCAGGCTTGAACAATCACAGAGATGCTGCAGTAGGTTATTTCATTTATTTGTCCTGAGGTCCACTAGACAGTTTAACTAAATTCTGCTGAGCTCTTGCATCGCTGAAAGCTGTGTCCCTGTTTGAGCTGTGTCAGGACAGCCTGATCTGCACAACACCTTCAGGGCAAGGAGTGCATCTGCACCCTGAAATACCAGGAAATCTATAAAATTATAGAAGATTCAACCACAGTGTCAAATGTTTCAGCAACTTCACGTAATAATTTGTAGAGGCTTAAGAATGAAAAGTTAGAAGGGCAAAATACTCATTATAACAGTTCCAGACAAAATCTGAAAAGAAAGCTGACAAGCAGAGTTCTTCTATATTCTACCTTTCTACCCAGACCTGGTGGAAGGAGAAAAATTTCCTCCATCACCAGTCTACAAGCGTCATTCAGCATCTGATCATTCCATTGCCTGGTAAAATAAACGCCAGACTAAAGTGAACACACACTTCTTTATAATTAACAGGAAGCTAAAGATACTGTGAAGCATGTGAGAAGTAATAAGTGAATCTGTATAAGTTATATCAAGAAATAATCTGTTGTTAGAGAGGACAGGTCAAATACAGATCGTGAGAGGCTGATGATGGGATCTCCACTGGCACAGTCAAGCAAACCCCATGCTTCACTGTATGACTCCTACATTTTGGTAAAATACATTAAAATATCCAGTACCTTCTTATAAGGAAGTCTCACAGGACTTTCTTGCACTGAGTGTGGTTGAGCCAATGCTTCCAGATAAAATACTCAGATCTACAATGATGTCTGTGTCTGGATGGAAGAGGACTAACATTCCACAATTCACTATGGACAGAGCATTTTCCTGTCTTTCAGCCTGTCTGAAGACTGAAATAAAGTCATCCTAATGGGAAAAAAAAAGAAGGAAAAATTCCATCAATGGCAGAAATTGATCGAAATATATTATTTCTTGTATTTTAGGTGTTACCATTGTCAAAAGTTTAACTGAAGTTAAACTTTTTATTTTTCTTGAAGTACTAAGCCAATCCTAGACAGTTATACTAAGCGGGGGCATTATTTGAGGTTATCTACATGTAAGAAAACATGCCAAAATTTAAACTTTATCAGCAGCTTGATGATTTCAGAGTGCTAGAAAAGCACTCTGGTCCTGGCATATGTATATGGCCAGTATGTTCTTTAAGTTTAATTTCAACTTAGAAAATAGTGGCTTCTTCTCCAGGACATGGAGGTCCCACTGTGATAAGGACCCTGATTTTGTGAAGATTTTACACTCAATGACTAAAAATTGTTATGCTACAGTAATGGCATTTACAGGGGGAGGCACTAGAAACAGCTGGGCTTTCTACTGTCAGTAATATTTCGTTCTGGGGGCAAAGCCACATATTTTAAAAGACAATATAACAGCAACAATTTTCTCAATCAGGCACAGATGAGTCTGTTGAAGAAAGTCTATGAAGTGCTCTTTCTGTAGCCCCAGAACAAAACTTCAGATTCAGACAGCCACAGAACTTTTAAAGTAGGGGTTAGCAGGTTAGATCTTTACTATGTAATACCCTCATGACAAATGTAAAAATCAGGATTACATGTTGAACAATATGTCTTGTCAGAGATGGAAAATCCTCTCAGCAGGATTTACATTGCTTTACTGAAGCAACGGTCACATCAAACTACTGAAAACAAAAAGCCAGCAGCTGACAGGGACAAGAGGGAGAACTGACAGCCAGGTTTTCATCTGCACTTTCTGTTGACAAGTCTTGCAAAAATAAAAGACCCATGTGCCTTTTCATTGTGTCAGCAGAGTTAATCAAAAAGGCGATTCAGCATGAAAGTGAGTGGCAGAAACAGCCTCCCCAAAAAGTGGTGTTAATTTCCTATGGTGAGACTGCTTAAACTCACATGATGTTCATGTGACAGCTGGTAGATAATCTTCCTGCTCTTCTAAGTGACCTTTTGATTGCCGGCAGTACTACTGTATTTTGTTCATTTTGTTGGCCCCACCTCCACTATTCTTGGGTGCAACCATCTCTCTTTGAAAGGCAAGACTCTGAAATACCCTCTGTGAAAGCTTTAGCTCTGTGGCACAACTTGTCATTGGACAAAGCAGGTTGGGGTTTCTTTTTTCTTTTAATTTGTGGAAGGAACTAACACATTTCTCCTGAACTTTCTCTTCTAGGCTGTTTATTTCTCAAATCACTACTATGGCTCAAAACTTCTGGGCAGCAGAAGCACCTTTACTGCTGCCAGCACAGCTTTTGCAGGCTTTGAGCTCATAGGAATCCTTTTGTTTTTCAAGGGAAACCTGCCACAGCCAGCCGACGTCTCACGGGCAGAAGCACTCATCCAGCATGAGGCCACATATGTTCAGTGAGCGGCGCTGCCGTGGGCAGCTGCTCTGCGGACTGACCCTGTGATGCCAAGGTTGGCCGAGACTCCCGGGGTCACTCCCCCGCTGACTTCAATCTCAGCGCCCTGGTTTGCAGCTGGCTCTCCCTCAAGCCGCGCCGCCCTTCTCCCCACATCCACTAGAGGGATACCTAAGAGCACAGGAACAAGGACACGTTTCCACTGCCCCCAGCCGCCCAAGGCCACCCGCTGCCGCCTTTGGGCACAGTAGTTAGGGCCTTATTTTTTGAGTGGCTGCAACCACAACTCAGGATTATTCATTGTAAATCGCTAATTGGTTAGTGAGAAGAGGTCGGAAGTGATCTTATTGCTGAAGACTGTGTGACAATACGGCATTTTTCCTGCAAATATTCAGGCAGCTTAAATTTCTGTGTCTGAAAGGGGCACAAGTGCACATTTAGGAGCGGGAAAAACACAGTAAGGGACCCAAAGAAGTAGAAGGTGATGTCCAGCTGGCAGAAGTGGGGGAGGTGATGAAGGAATGCCAGAATTTTCTTAGCTACTTCCAAGCAGGAGTAGCCTGCATGTTTCAACACCCACTGGAGATCATGGAAATATTCCTAATAACTACACGGGAACCTGAATGAAACTTCTGAAGCATCAGAGTCTTATCTTTATAGAGGACAGGATGAGAGCAGAAACAGTGAACTCCTTGGCATTTATGTCTGCATGCTCACAGCCAGCAAGGAAATAATTTAAAAGAATCTTTTACCATCCATTGCAGAAAACTGTAGTTTGTTATTGCATGTGAAGCAAGAAGGAAATATTTCTGCATTGCAGATTCAAATTTTGTTGAATCTGTGCAAAAGAATATATTAAGGCCTTAGCAGGATCTAGCATTTGAGGGGAAAGGCTAATTTATATGATTTACGTTAAGTGCAGTATATTTCCCTATACAAATGCTATAGCTCTTCATCACACACAAAAGGCTATTTTATACTTTCTAGAAAGTATATGTCTTAAAAATGCTAATAATAGCCAGAAAATCAGTTATTTAGGTTTAAATACAGCTATCCTATTTCTAGTCGAAAGCTATTCAGACCTTTAAATCATTAAATCACAGTAAGTTTTAAGTAACTATCAAGCACTGCAATAAGATGGGGAATCAGCCCTGTACATATGTAGTTCGAAGACTGCAGAAATTGTTGCCAAGATTTTACAAACTTCTCACAGATTCTATGTTGCAAGGATGGGACTTGCTTTGGCTTGATTACTGGGAGTGTTATTTAAACATGATGCACATGTACACAAACACACATATCCACAAAAGTACCAGTGACTTCAAGAGAAGTTTCTAGGTGCATGGCCCTAGAGAATGAGCCAAAGTTTTTCTTAAACTGCGACAAGCAAAAGCAAGAAAAGAAAACAGTGGTGGAGTTACAAGACAAAGCTAACCTGTATGATAAACGGAGTGCCATAACCAGAGGGTAGAAAGGAGACCTTCCTGCTTGTCAGGCACACCCACCTCACTTCCCTGAGATGTCTAGATGCCGTTTCCTTTTGCCTTGTGAAACAGACAGACAGTGTTTTCTACTGGCAAATACTTTTGGATGATAAATACTAAATGACTTGGTAAGAGACACACTAAACAAATGGTAGGAGAAGATTAGTATTAGTTTCTTTTTCCTACTCTGATGATTCTGAAAGATTTCCTTTGTATCTAATGTAAACAGTAAAGCAATGTTACTGGACTTTGGGGGAAATCAGGATGCTAAAATCTCACAGCATATGTGACAGAATAAAACAAGTGTGTTCTCTTAGGAAGGATCACTACATCCCCATTTGATGAGTCATGTATCTACCATACTAGACCTAGACCAGTTTCTACAACAAGTAAAATGTTTTTTAAAATTTGTCTTTCCAGAAGTATTGTCTCCTTGGGATGGTTGATCAGTACTTACATTTTTGTTTAATCAAAGTGTTTTTCTGCCACCTTGTTTCTTACAACACTATATACAGCCTTTTTTTCCCCCTGAGAATATTATGTATGTTCTTTTCACATTTGACAAATGCCATGTGGAATCATAGTTTCAAAACATGCAAAAACAATCCCTGAGAAACACCTGTCCTTGCAGACAATGCAATTAACAGACCAGTGGACAAGCCAGAGAACTGGTGCAACTCTGGACTGGCCTTCTAGGTAAATGACATACCTGAAAAACAAAAAAAAAACCCTATGTGTCTGTGGAACCAGTCATAATCTTACTGGTATGGACACCTTGTGTAGGCTGGAGAAGCAGTTCACTCCTCCTGGAGAGCATGTAGAACACGCAGAGCAGATGGCAGCATCTCCTTTCTGTCTGACCAGCTTCAACAGCCAGCAGCAGTTTAGCCAAGATCTTAATCCAAGTATAAGCTCTGTAAAACATTAATTTAATACTTGCATTCTTAAAGCATGAGTCTCTCAAAGGCAGGGCAAGTAGCAGAAAGGCAGATTTACTTCCCCTTTCATGGTTTCATAAAGGAGTTTATGCCTTACTATGAACGTTCTGCACTGAGAGGCAATCATTAAGAAAGTTGCACACTCTGACAAATGTTTACAAGGCCAACTGCCTTGCAGCAAATAGCACCCCGTGATATCATGACAAACCAAAGAACTGTGCCATGCATTTTCAGAACTCTGCCATGCATTTTCAGAACTCAAATGAACTTCTGTGCTTGTGAGGTGTTGTGTAATAGCAGCAAGATCTGCCCTAGCATATTTGCAAAAGGAGTGCAAACAAGGAATTTTGCAAGAAGCTGCTGAAACACGAATGAGGATTAAAAAAACAGTCTGAACTTGACTCCTTGGATTCTACTCAGTCTGGACTGGGTAAATCCTGCACTATCATTTTCACAGATCTCTTGCCTCTGTCTGCAGATCATAGGCCTTTCCTCCTCCTCCCCTCCATTCAAGTTTTCATCTGTCCTTCTGTGAATTTCCAATAACTACTGCAATTAATCCTCTTCTTTCCTCTTCAAGTCCTTTGCCTTTCCTGTGGGCCTACACGTAAGTCCAGTTTCAGGTTGTTAGGGTCTATGTCCCAGCTGGAAGAAACTATCCAACAGAGAATAGAAGACAGAAAAGATGGAGAAGTTCATTTGGGATCTTTCAGAGAAAATACTACATTCCACAAAAAAAAAAGCCAACTGGTCCAAAATGAAATGGTCCTGAGTAAGGAGCTCTTATGGGAAAAGCTGGTTTTGCACAGGCAAACGATTTCTTTTTTGAAAAAGTGAGGTATTTTTAATAATGACAATATGTAGGTTATCCACATGGAAATGTCTCAATATGTGTCACGAAAACTGACATCTTCTATTTATCTGAGGATAGATCTTTCAGTTTCACAAAAACATCAGGTTTTCAACATCTGTAGGAACTCAGTTATGCTTGAGATAACAAATGTCAGTAAAGCCTACCATTAGTCCAGGAGGAAATATAAATTCCTGTATCGGATCCATAGGTGGGAATTGTTCTGGATTGCAAAGACCTGAAAGGATCTGCAAAGAAACTGAGTGGAGGGTGGAAGGGGGAAGAATGCACATATTCAGGTTAACTTGCAAGTCTTTGTCAACAGATAAGATTCTTTCCTCGTGTGACAGGGAGTTTTGACACCTTACAGATTGAGTTGCACTCAAAAATTCAAGGTGTCCAAATTGACTTTTTAATCTTTAATTCTGTTAAATCTAGTCATAGACTACTCAACAGGACAATGTCATACTAATCACTCTTAAACCTTTGCCTGAAATACATCAAGCCTTAAGAAAGATCTTGCAGTATTTCCTGAAACTGGTCATAACAAATGTGTTGCAGCCACATTGGGTGCAATGTCTACTGTGGGAAAATGCAGTGCTGGATTGTATAGCTATGTTCTGTTCATAAACTTACCCTTCTGTTCATAACTCACCTTTCTGCCAGTCACAAAAAAGATAAGCTTATCTGATTGTTGAGGGCAAGCCATGCTCTTCCATCAAAGTCTGAAAAATAAAGCTTTATGCATCAAGAGAAATTAATGAAATGCTGTATGCTCCTAAAGGTTGATTGAGTTTGCTTTGTCCTGCAGAATTTAATTTGATGCTCAGTCTGAAAATAAGCAGGTGGGGACGAGCCAGTGCAATGTCTGCCATTTCTCAGCAATTAATGCACGTTCAGATGCTAACACACCACCTCCTACTCCCCACCCCAACTCTTCTCTGGTGACTTGAAATAATCTGCAAAGAAATTGAGCTCCTCTAATTCTAACCCTGTAAGATAAGAGATAACTGTAAGAAGAGATTTCTGAGTTTGAGCTACAACTTCCAGGTCTGTTTATCCAGTTTATTTCCAGGTCTGTATATTATCCAGTAACTGATCAATATAGAATACACAGGCATGCCTGAAGCTAGAACCAAGGATATGGATCATTACCCTCTTCTCTAGGGTGTCAAATGCAAAGCTGTGCAGCCACCGTTCTCCTTTTAGTTTGACCTGAACTATCCATAATCTTTTTTTCTGCAGAATGACCAAGTTTTAACAAAATCAACATTACTACTATACACACATTTGAAATTTCCTTATGGTTATCTCTATGCCATGCCAGTTCTATGCCCTTTCTGCTGTGGGTACCATACTCAACACATGCTGTGCTCTTAAAGAAAGAAATCCTAAATCCTGTTTCAGGATTCCAGATTCTCATCCATTTCTTTGTATGCACGTCCAGGAAACAAATGAATCCTTAAATGCCTTACTGCAGCTGGCCTTTATTTTTTTTAAAGCAGAATTATGGATATATCTTTCAAAAGTCTCCATTGTACGTACCCGTCTTTCGTTCCATTTACCGTTTTTACATTTTACAGCAAAGCTGTCTGTATTTCATTCAGAGTGAGTGATGGCTTGCAGGACAAAGTAGCCAGTCCCTGATCTTCTACCTACCACTCCCATTAGAAGGCAAGAAGCTGATTCTCAGCAGAGATATGCTGCAGGTTTTGTGGTTATCCCCTAACATATCCCTGAAAGCTACCACAACACCAGCACTGGAGTGACATCAGTCACTAGGCCCCTGTAGGGAAAAGCCCAAATGGGTCCCACCAAGTGCAGCATCACTGTAATATTCCTCATACATTGTAGGTACAACAATGCAGGCTCAAAGGCCTAAGAACAGGAAGGACCAGACCAAATCTTTGATTTTGGCAGTCCAGTATCTAATTTACAGGCTAACCCTCCAAACCAGAGCCTAGTATTTATGTTAGGTGTTTAAACTTTCACCACACAGACTGGGCCTGCTGAGGATGGACTGCTACAGAAACATGTCTCTCATGAAGAAAATAAGTGGAAAGAGTTCTTCTGAATGGTCTCCAGTTTGCGTATAACTGTGTAGTTACAGTGCACATTAATGTGTCAATAGCCATCCAGTATGTCAGTGCCTTTGGACCCTAATATTTCTGCTTATCTACCTCCCTGTATAGTCTAAGAATACTTCTTTCATAATATCCCCTGTAGCCATATTATCATCTGTCAGGATGGTTAGCTGCTGATATTTCTAGCTTCCACGAAGGTTTTCAAACACTTAAAAGCCAGCAAACAGCTTAATATGCTTCAGACCTAAAAAACTCAACAACCCATATTTGCTACATTTACAGATGAGGCAACTAGATGAAAGAACCACTTGTAAAGTGTCAGGGAGGAGTCTTTGTTAATAATGACTGAGAAGCAGACAAGACTTGCACTGCAGAAAACAAAGTGTGGGTCTAGAGTGTGATGAATCCTTGGAGCGTGAACACCTCAGTACTGCAAGTGGGGAGACGTCATTGCCTGCAAGGTTTGGGCAAGATTTTTACAAGATTTGACTTGCCTGGAACGAACTAGCACCCGTGCTGGTGCATAGGTACACAGGACAACAAGAGACAATAGAGCTTCCCCCCAGTTCAGCAGATCTGTAGGCTCCCTGCTTCAGTATATCCCAGAATTCATATTCATTGCATATTTTTGGGCTGTTATTGACAAGCTGTCCTTGACAAACCTGTATGTAAGGACTTAAAAAATGTAGTTGCCTGTCTCAAAACATTGTCCCCTTAAGATAATGGAACCTGAGACAGCACAGTTGGCACAGCAGGAAGGAGCTAATTCCAGACCTAACAGAGGTAAAGGTTTGGTTAGCATCTGGACAAAAATTCCCACTGTGACAAAATATGGGAAAGGAAACAAGTGCTTATACACACCTTATCTCAAGTTATGGGAACGGCATGTATGCCCCATGGATACCCAGGACCTGGACTGTAGACAAGTAGTACTTCCAGAAGAATAACTCCAGGATTATTGACTTCGGCACAGGGTCTCGTTTGCACCTCTGGTGGGGCAGAGGCATCTCTTATAATCAGACTGTAACATAGAACAGTGAAGCCAAGATGTTTCAAATCAAAAAAACAAATTGTGGCAGCCGCATTCAAATTTAATTTATTGACTTCTAACAATATACAAAAGCCAAATTAATACAAAGAAAGTGAAGAAAATGAAGTAAAACCCAAAAAGGCTTCAGCTGCCTAAATCACACTTTCAGTACCACTTCCAGTGATTACAATTACTATTACCTGCCTGGTCTCCAGTGGCTGTATCATATCTTCCAGTCCTGTGCTCTCCTGTCCCATGTCTCTGCTGTCTTATGCCACCTAAAATGGTCTAGACACCTATGTTTAAGCAACTGCACTTCACTGACTCATAGTGGTTACAGAGAGACAAATTGAAAGAATAAAGATTTCGTATCTTAATAGCCAATGCAAAAGCTGTTTAAGCTACTGACCTGATTTCTGTCACAGATACAGTATCGGCTCGTAAAATGAAAGGAAGACAAGAGAAATTGCGGAACTCTGAGAGGTGGTGAAATAGTAAGAGCCTGCAGGCTGACATGTCATCCATTCTACCATTCAAAGCACACTGAACTCCATGTCAATTTTCCCATTATGTTCAGAGGTTTTTGGCTTGCTCCATGAGATAAAGAAAGCTTCTGGTGGAAATTACAACTCTGTCAACTTTTGGGATAAAATTCTATATATCTAGGCCAGCCATGGCAACTTGCCTGGCACAGCAAAAGAGAACCATAACTCTTGTTTCTTGTATGTTTTTAACACAAAGATACCTGTGCCAAAAGATTCTAAACGAGCTTTACTACAAGTCAGAGCATCCCTTCTGATCAAAAAGGTTCTGAATCCAACAAACAAGGTTCTGATTCTTTGACAAAGATCTCTGCAGTCATACTTCACTGCAAGACTCAAATCTAAATTAGAAAATTAGCTGAAGCCATTACAAAATCATTTATCATATGAAGTTGTTTAGTGCAATACGTGGCAGTAAGTTATCTAGCATACCTTTATACTTCATCCTAACTTTCCTCTCCTGCAGCATTTGAGCTGTGCTGCTCAGCAGATCTTTCTTGTTGAAAATATATTGTTCAAATGTGGATGTATTTCTAACAACTAAATGCAGGCATTTAAGCAAAATACTGTTATGAGTACACTGGAGGAAGAATGAAGATAAGGGTGGAAGATATAAAGTACATATTTTTGGTAGCTGATTCTATTTGGAAAAAGAGAAAATACATTTTTCTGTGTGTTGATTAGTGTGTCTTGGGGCAGTAAATCAGTTTTCCATTCTGGTCTTGTGCACTGTGGTCTGTCATTCACACAGATGTGGCCAGAGGAGTGGAGGAAGGAGCTTCATGGTTTGCCATCTAAGAGATAAGCAAGAAATGACAACCGTGACTTTATTTGACTGACAAACTCCCAACACTGCCCTTATCAGGTGCCTCCAAGTCAGTGATAACTGGGATTAGGACTAAAGAGGGATGGAGAAGCATGGTCCCTGCCCTGGTGGACCTGACCTCCTGCGAGTTCCTGCAATGAGAGTAAACCCACAAACCTATTGATTCAGGGGCCAGTGGTGCCTACCCACAACCACAGAAATACCATGGGAGTAATCTGTGAATGAGAGCTCAAGAGTTTCCACAGCAGAGCCTCAGAGGTTCAGGGCACAGCATGGATGTATATGCTGGCAAGGACCTTGCCTCACTAAGTAAAAACTTACCCAGAAAAAGAATTGTAATAGCAGTGGGAACATGACTACAGTGAACAGTTGCAGAAAACAGTATAAAGAATCAGCATTATACAAAGCGTATTGCCTCGTTTGTTTTTCTGCTGTCTCTTGGTGTTAGCTCTGAGTTAATTATTTTTCTCCCAAAGAGTACTGGGCATAGCAAGGAGAACCAGAATGAAGTCACAGTGCCAGCATGCAGTCAGTGGGGCAAAGCACCTGGAAGGAGACTGAAGATGCTTACAGGCTGATCCATTGCATGTTAATGAGATGAGCTATTTAATCCTCTATGGGATTTGACATACAGAAGAAAGGAGGGCTCAGGGAAAGAGAGGGTTGTAAATTATGTAAATTTCAAAGAAAAAAAAATTATACAGAACCAGGGAAATTCCAATACAATGTCTGAACGGCATTCGTTGAAATAACTTGTGTAAATGAGACCTGTTATCAGCCATTTTAACTACAAGGAGCTGTATATAAAGCATGACTGACTGGAGACATCATTAGGCACTCCACCATTCAGGAGTGCCAAAATCAGTAAACTCTCCTACGCAGCCATAGTTAAACAGACCCTTCCCCACCTTCTGTTGCCATCGCAGTAAAGGCATCAGCGCAGCCTGCCCGGATTTGCTCAGCAGTCAGAGGGCTCTTCAGTGCAAAGGTCTTCTTCAGTCCTCTTTCATTCCTCACACCAGTTACTGCATCTCTCAAAGCAAAGAACACAGAGCATCCCAAGAAAAATCCTGCCTCACCTATCCCCTGAAAAAGATAAAAACAGCCAGTCTCTCATATAAATACTCACATACAGTCCTATTTTGTATTGCATAGTACACACAAGTAAGCTGCACACTCTGATTGACATTATGATTTCTCCATCAGTTACTTTAAAATTTTTATTCTAACTTTTCAGTTTATCACCACATTTAGAAGTATGGTTTTAAACTCATGTTGCAGCTTCTGTATATGGTCTGTTAACAAAACTCTAAAATCACTACTTGCCAACCCTTAAAGTGACACAACAATATCTGGCTTTATGTCTTATTAGCTTCTCTGATGTCATAAATAAAACAATTTACTGGACACTTGTTAGAAATGCTAAAGGAGAGGAACTGAAAACTTATATGTGTTTTATACCAGAGTAATTTCTCAGTTTGGCCTGGGATCTAGGAATTAGGCTCTGTGATGAACTGCTTACCTTGGATGCATAGATGGCATAAGGATTTTGAGAAGGTGACAGCAGGGAAACACTAAACTGTTCTGGAATGTCACAAACAGCAGGGATCTTATACTGATCTGGACCTCGAGTACAGAGGACTCCTTCTGAAGAATACTTTATCTCCTCCATTGTGTACAGTCCAACGCCTTGAACAAAAGCACCTTCAATCTTTAAATAAGAAAAGAAATAGCATTTAGTACTTGTGTTTGGTTAACCGAGTAAAACTTCACCAAGAACTCATTTGTATCACTGGCTGTTAGTCTAACATACATGAGGCCTAATGCACTTCTGTTTGCCTAATGTGATCCTTCAACATTTTAGGGCAACTGTAACAGGAAAAGCTTTCACACTCCTCTCTCATACCTGAGAAGACAAATGCTTGCACGACGAAGTGATGAGATCTGTGGACCAGCCTGCAATGAATAAAGGTGTTTCCCTGCTACCAAATCGGGAAGGCAGGTCAAACAACTTGGAGACTGTAGATCACAAACAGGATTTAAGTCCAGTAGATAGAAGGCATGCATGCATACATACTGGAAGTACTGCAGGTTGAAACCATGGGTAAAATGCAAGATTCTTTGACATCTGCAAAGCTCTGTCACTAATTCAAATGGAGCAAGTCTATAGGCAAAAGACCTTCTAACATGATCTATAATCTAGTAAGAAATGAATGTTTTCTGAATTAATGAGGTAATCTCATTTCAGATAAGGACAACAGTGTAATAGAAATAAGGCAGCAGAAATTTCTTGGCACGCACCTGTCCTATATCCACAGCTGGATTTATGCTGCATCCAATGTCCATAACAATGTCTGTTCTGAGGTTCTGTCAATAAAATTCAAATTTCTATCACCCAGAGATATGGACTGAAAGCATTAGAAGATAATGTGGGTCAGAGCTGGTATTCAGTGAAGTAAGAAGTACTGAGACAGAGGCCACTCCATGTACATAATTTCAGAATTTCCAATATCTTATCACAAGCAAAATGGGCATGTCTCAACTTTTACAGAAGTTCAGCTGGAGACAGCCCTGCCAGATTTTTCCCATTGCTCAAGGACATCCCCATATAAAAATACAGATAGAGGGCAGATGATCATCAGTCTACAGCATTTAGCTGTCCAGATGGTCAAACACCTGGAAATTGAATATTACTATAAGGTGTCTGCTGGCAAACAGGGACAGAACAAGCAAAGAACATGCTGGATGTCAGCCATAACCCGAAAGGTGAACTCATATAACATTGACACGTGTGTCAGAAGCTGTTTAATACTGCACAGCTTTCATTCTGCTCCACCTGTAATTCATATTTACATCGTTGCTATATTTACTATCATGTGAAGACAGGTGACTTATTAACCCCAAACCTGAATGATTGTGGGTGCAAGCCTCATTCACATTATTCCCAAAACTTCTCTGACATTGAGTTATTACCTTGTGATCTCCTGTTAGACAGTTAATTTCAACCTCTGAACAAGCAGCTCCAAAAACAAAATATGTGAATGGCTTTCCTTCCCCTTTCTCCCAGTCCATGTATTCATTGTAACCTCTGATGGAAGAAACAAAGCCCACAAGAAGAAAACTGACCACAGTTTGCATTGCAACAAAGCAGATGAGCACAGAAAAGTTTGAAACTGCTTGTGAAATCTTAAGTACAAAATCTTAAGTGAAATCTTCAGTAATAGCTCAGAACTTCAAAATTTCATGGAAGCCTACAGAGCACTACTAGTTTAGGTTTGATGCCTCTGTTATTTATATAAAATGAAGCAGACAAGCAAGCTATTTCAGTTCAGGAGAGTCTATAGCCAGCATAATCCTAGAATTATACTAATAAAAGCACAGTAACCAAATACAGAATAAGCATTTAAGATTATGGTTACTGGGGTAATAGCACATAAAGAATTCAGAAAAAGGGAGGAAAACTTGTCAGGACCTATGAAAGAATAATTTAAAAGAGATAAATGAAAAAGTCAAAATTACAGAAACAGCCTACAGAATTGAGTGAGAGGGTTAGAAGAGGAATATTGAAATAAAGGTGTAATTACTTAGAAGGAAGTGGGACTAACTGAGGACAACACCGTAGTCAGGACTGATGGGGTAAATCCAAGGATGTGAGAGGACAGTGAAATGCAGTATCTTCCAAACATGGGAGCTGCATGACTAAGCTGTATTTTCTGACTATGTATGATTGAAACGTCTTTGTTGAGCATATTTAACTTTATCATAAAACAATTATAGTATAGAACCATGCACTGAAAAATGGATACACAAAATCCACATATTCAACTTCTCATCATCCATTTACCTCAGCTGCCTTTGAGATTCTTGGAAATAGAGAAAATGACTGGATAAGAACTAGATCAATACAGGATCTGAGCTCAGGGATCTGCAGATGTTTTTGGACACCATTAAATGTTGATTGCAAAGTATGACTGTTGTTCATTACTTTGGTGATACCAACATTCCTAAAGGGCTGCATAAGCACAAAACATACTTGAACAGGCTTAACAGCAGGAAGGGACATTTTATTTGGACATTTCTTGGTGTTTTAAAAAAATATGGGCTTCCCAAGTGCCCTTTCAACTTACTCCTGACTGCCCAGAGACCTGAAAAGCTGCTGTTGGTAAGGAAGAACAACCAGCAGAAGGAGAGAAGAGGTAAGGCACAGCAGGCTAAGAGAAGAGTTTTGCTTTGAATCCCACCTGAGTTACAGCACAGAAATTTTTCATTTCTGACTCTTTATAAACACATGAAACAATTCAAAGAAAAAGGACCAAGAGACTGCTCTGAGAGCAGTGGGAACAATGATATTTATAGCTTATAGCAATACAGCCTCCAGTACATAAACTATATCCCACTTTGCACATGACTGTTACAGACAGCAGTCACTTTTTGATGCTTTCTGGTATGTTAAATGTCAAACCATGGAGCAAAGATGGCACAAAATATTCTTTTAATACTTTCTAGAGAATCCACAGAGGGCTAGACATAAATTAACACCTAAAATTTATGCTTCCAACCTTCCATATATCAACTAATTATATAAAACATAAAATGACCTATTAGAAAGACCTATTGGACAGGATCTTCTATTTACAGCACTAGTTATCTTCAGAAATCAGTCCTGGTCTAATTTATGCATTTTTAAGGAACAAAAATATATTACCTAAAATAGCCAGTAGCTGAAAGACTCACACTCTGTTTAAAAGCTTCTTTAATCTGTAAAATAGAGCAGTGCTTGTGGTAAACCGAGGAAGGAGTCAGGAAGGAGCACAGCACAGATATATTTACTTTATTTACATATATATACTGACCCACACATACTTACTTAAAACCCAAACTATAAAAATTGTAAAGAAAGGAAGACAAGCTGAGTTAAGCATGTTTAGCTGCACATGGTGCCTAATACTACAGAACTAAACCCCTCTTGCAGGAACAATCTGAATTCTTTTGGCAATACTAGAAGGGATAGACCTGTCAACAGTGGTGTTCTTGCAGAATCTTTATTACTGGTAATGCCATAGTCAGAAAGGGCCCTGCTCAGTTTTTCTGATCAAGTTTAATAGAAATGGGTCCCTCTTTGTCAGCTAACCAGATCTGGTTGATAAGTCACTGATTATATTGGGTCATGCGATTATGTGCATGTGCAACCTTTTGCTTTTTCTCTGATCAACTGCCTTTATCTTAACCCACTGACTTGTTGGGTTTTTTCCATCGTATTTTGTTCCCCTATCTCACTGAAAAGTGGAGTGATAGAGCAGTTTGTTGGGCACCTGGAGTCCAGCCAAGGTCAAACTGCCACATTGACATAAAAGATCTGCATGACCTATTTGCGCAAAAATGACAGTTTTCAAGAGAAATGCTCTTTGTAAAGTTCTGCCAGTCTTAAAAGTGACAGTGTGAGGTCCCAAATCTATTCCCTTTGAGTGATTCTCATGTTAGATTTACTCAGTTTACAAGTCAAGAAGTTTTTGGGGGGTTTTTGGTTGGTTTTACTGACTTCGTAAGACATAAAATTACTTCTCTGCATATATTACATTCTTTCATTGGTCAGCCATTTCTGATAATACTTTTGGTGTGTCTGAACCATCCAAATTAATTTTGTACCTATTAGAGGAGATGAGGTGTTTTGGATTAGTGTGGTTTTGTTATTCCTAAGACAGGCTTACACAGAGCCCAGGCCTTTTCTGCTTTTTAGATTGCCCCACTGGCGAGGAGGCTGGAGGTGCATGGGAGGCTGGGAGGAGACACAGCTGGGACAACTGACCCCAGCTGACCAAAGGCATATTCCAGACCATATGGCATCATGCTTAGTATAGAAAGTAAAGAAGGAGGAACAGGGGGACATTTGAAGTGCTGGTGTTTGTCTTCCCCAGTAACCATTAGGTGTGATAGCGCCCTGCTCTTCTGGAGATGGCTGAACATCTGCCAGCCCATGGGAAAGAGTGAGGGAATTATTTGCTTTGCTTTAGTTGTGTGTGTGGCTTTTGCTTTACCCATTAAACTGTCTTTAATTCAACTCACAAGTTTTCTAGCTTTCACTGTTCTGACTCTGTCCCTGATTCTGCTGGTGGGGCAATGACTGAGCAGGTGTGTGGTGCTTGGTGGCTGGCTGAGGTTACACCACAACATATCGTAACCCTTTAGACATAGGCTGTGGACCAGACCTGAGACTAAGCAGACCTAGCTGCACCTAGACTCCTCTGAAAAGTTTAGAAAGCCAGGGGATCTCACTGATGCTCATGACTCAACAGGAGGGACCATAACCTGATTTTACTATAATCCATTCTAACAGATGATAGACTTGTTACTTGGATATTGCACTGGCAATATTTAAATACTGTACTAGCAATAAATCTAATTGTTATCTTCCACATAATCATTTGTGCCTGGTCAAGAACCTTCTCTTGACTACTCTGCACGCCATCTTTTTGTGAAATAGCCTGTTTCTACAGTTTTTAACTTTAGGGATATTAGGCTGAGCAGATTTATAGACTACAGTACATATATCACAGCTTCTGCCAGCACTCAAACACATTCAGTAGGATTCACAGGTCTTACCCAATCATTCCAGGTCCCTGTTGGGTTCTTCTTGATGATGGGCTGCAGGCGTTTCAGAAGAGTTTGGCAAGCATCCTGGTGAGAAGCCAGGAGAATATACCACAAAATTAACACAGACACATTTGGTACATTCAAGTTATGTTCTAGCTACTACTTAATTAGTATATGCTTTACTGTCATCTTAGTTTGAAAAGTGTCAAGAAGTCAGGAGGTGTCAGGAAGTGTCATATTAACTACATAGACATAAAACTTTTAAATGCTTAAGTTACAGGGGCTGGGATCTGTGTGAATCAGTAGATTTCAAACATGAGCAGGGTGCAAGATTTGTATGGGACGAGTTAGCTTGTTAGATGAAACAGAGATTTTGTCAAGTACAAGCCTTTTTGGGAAAGTCCAGATTATATTCTGAAAACTCGTAAGCACCACTACTGAGAAACTGTCAAGTCATGTCTCTTCTTGGCCATCTCCAGCAGTACTATTGGTAATCCCAAACTCGATTTTTATGGGATCATTAGTGCCTAAAGTTTGGCAAGCACATACCTTAGGGGATAGGGTGTTTTTTTTTGAACTAAATATCGCTCTTTACCTTCACAGCCATGCCATTTACATCTGTCCCTGCAGATCCTACTGAGGCACATGCATTGGGAACAGTTGTTGTGCTCGTTTCACAGAAGTGAATACGTGACATGGGGACGTTCAATTCCCGACTAGCAACCTGTTTCAGGAAGAACAACGTAGTCTTTGTTTTAGAAACAATCTAAACACTCCAACAACTCCCCAGTATTTACTAGAAATCAGTAATACTAGGAAAGATAAAGTTTTAGCAAGTTCTCTTCTGATCTCCAGCTGAAATCATTCTGTCCAATTTGTTAGCACTAAGAAACAGAAAAGAAGGACAATGTTCAACTCTGAAGTCCAACACTCATTCCTGAATTTCCTGCTTATATCCTGTAAGACTTATAGCAAATTATGCAAGCCCAGGTCCCAAACTTTCATTGACTTGATAAATATCTTTACAGATCTGTCTTAGAATTATCCATTAACCAAACAGGATCATAATGTTATCATCATGACTATAACAATCTGAATGCTGTCTGCCTTTTTCACTATGGGTTTTATGCAATCAGCCCCCAAAAATCTTATTTCTAATAAACCTTTTCAAATACTATTGGAAGAAAAAAAAAACAGTCTGTTTTTTCCTTTCTTCTATGACTCTTAATGAAGGTACCTTTGCTTTCGAACTCTATCAATGCAAAGAAGTAGTGGCTATGCTGATAAAGAAACTGTCCTGGCTGGTACACTAACTAACCAAAAAGAAAACCTTTACACAGTTTATCTGCATGACAGATAAAGCACATGGCAATATTTATTTAGATCATTTGTTACCTGGATCATTTTCGTATGAATACCCTGCCCCATTTCAATGCCACCATGTGTCAGAAGGACAGACCCATCAGTATAAATATGAACCAGTGCAGCAGCCTAAGAAAGAAAAACAAAATCAAGATCAGACTAGTGAGAAATGTGTTGTATGTGGTGATGAATTGAATAAAAAAAAGACAAAGTGTTTAAGTATATTTCAGTTTATCTGCTTAATGCTTTGGAATAGAAGGCAAAATTTGAAATGCTACTTGCTGCTCTTTCTCTGTAATGAACTTCAAAAGAAAAAGATCCAAATCCTTGGTGGTCTGCTTTGTCTGCTAGATCCTGAAACAAACCTACACCTGGCAACAGTATCTCAGTGGTTCCAAAAGCAGCTGGAGGACGCCCCTCACTAGTGACTCTAAGTTCAATTTGCTGCAAGCTCCATTTCCTTCTCATTGACATGTGAGAGCCCTGGAGGTTTTTAAATGGCATAGGTTGAACCTCTGAATGAGATTTTCTTCCTGGACTCAGCTAGAAGTAGCACTGTAGACTACAAAGACCCTGTAACTTTAATGCTGAACAGAGACAGCCAGTTTGATATGACATAAGTCAGTCAACTAATTAATTTTCAACTGATAGAATGTTGTCTGTTTCAGAAGCACTGGACACCTACATTAAAAAACACAACGACCAAAAATACTACTGTCCTTTTTACCTTCCTTAACTTTAGCCTTTGATGGCATCAAAGGGTTTAAATATTTAAGACCAGCATCCCATAGTAACCCCATGGGCAGAAAGAAGGGGCTCAGAACTATTTCTGGAATGGACAACTTATTCAATGAACATTTTGCTATCAGTCTTCAAAAACTTTTTGTAAGTGTGTTCCACTCACCTATTCCAACACTGTGCCACAATAAATGGAACTAGCCTTTAAGTAGGCAGGGTCCAAGCTGCCTGGGTCCTGAAAACCAAACTTTGATCTCAGCTTGAAGAGAGCTACAAGCTAGTACAGCCTCTTCAGGGAACAACCATCAGGAGGATGACCATTTTCCAGGAGTTGAAAGATAACATATTTGTTTTGAATCCTAAGATATAGTGACTACAATCTTCTATGGATATAATTCTTAGCTCACTTACTCTTAATGAAACTCACCTGAGAAAGGTAAGGTGTGCCTAGTCCAAATGGAAATTTTATTGGTACAATGGCAATCCCTCTCTTCTTCCAGTAATTTTGTTTGTTGAATTCATTGATAGCTGTTCTCCTACTGTAGTATGCAGATTTCTCCATACATTCATTCCAACACCGTATTAAATTCTGTGGATCAAGTGTTTGTTTGAAGTGTGTCTGCTCGTTCTTCTTATACATATTTATTTCCCTAATCTGAAAAAATGAAATTACAGCTATCACACAATCCTGTTGAAGGCAAACTGACCATCTGGGAGGACTAATGGACGAGAAGATCACTGTATGTTTTTTGAACAATTGCCAGTTTGTAAGACCATGTTAGCCATTCAACAACCAGACACTGATTAAAAAAAAAATGAATTTTAGCATAAATTATGTTTGACTTAGAAAATACTTTCGCAAACAATTAAACTAATCTAAAGGTTTTTAACTTTTCAATTCCATAGACTTCATTTCAGGAGAAAAGATGCCTTCATTTAGTCACCTTTTCTGGTGATAAACCAGTTTCATCTGCAACATCTGTTATCCAAGTTTCTGTCACCAGTCCTGACTGAGGAAAGCCAAAGCCTCGGAATGCTGTGTTTGATGGCAGGTTTGTTTTGCAGACGTAAGCCCAGCATCTCAAGTTGGGAATCTTGTATGCATTGTCCATTTTTAATAATGATACTTCTGCTACCTGAGGTAGGGGACAAACAGATCTAGTTTAATGTCAGAACAGTGCTTCTTTCCAATTCACATTTAAATCTTCCTCATCTCTTATATAAAAGACCTTAACTGGAGACAATTAGCTTTCAAATTGAGTTTCTGGCAATCACTGGTACAGACTTCATTAATACATTTCTCATGCAGTATATTAATTTTCTGGGTTTTTTTGATACAGAACACAGCTGGTGTTACTTGTACTTGAATGTTGCCAGTAGTTAAGGATGAAATAGATATGTCATTTTATGATTGATTTTGCTCCTATTTCAATACCAAAACCACACCAAACTAAAAATAGGCAGATAAGATTTAAAGCAAGAGTAGCTATGAAAGGAACTGATGAAAGCATTCTGAACTATCACATCCTATGGAAATCCACACTCAAGGTTTAGTTCCACCAGAAAGCATATGTAGTGCAGTCTACAGTGTCTTCTGGTCCTTAAGTTTTCCATTTAGAGGTTTTACATGACAAATACAAATGAAGAGGAAAATCTTATACTAGAGACCTCAAATTAGACTCTAGGAGTCAGTATCAAAATAAAAAAAATTAATTAAAAAATGTTTTGATGCCCAATGAAGAGGTCCCTGCCTCTCTTCAGTGTTAAGCAGATTTCTCAGAATGACAAATTTAAGTCTTGATTATTCCTGCTAGTTCCACCAGCTTCACTGTATCATTGTAGGACTTCATCTTAAGACAGTTCTGACATGATCTGCATTAATGTACATGCTTCTAATAATGGATATTCTTCTAACCTAGGCTGTTTTTCAGAACCAGGTCAGGCAGCAATACCATGGGCAGTTACACTGACAGATTTCAGATGCAGAAAATACTCATAGGTGGGGCAATGCCAAGCAGATGAGGAGTAGTACACCGAACATTTCAGTTACAGCTAGAATAGCCTGTACAAACACAAATACCTAGTGATGATATCAAAGCAAGAAACATTTTATATTTTGCAGACCTGTAAGTGAGGAACTGAGGTATAAGGCACAATAAATGCTGACCCAGTACAGAAATGTATAGGGACAGCAACAGGATAACTATCACTATGAATTTTCTGAAGGCTAAGAAAGGTCTTCCCAGCCCTGAAGAGATAAAGCTTTAGGCAGGGACAAATGCAGGTCCTACGTATTTTAAAAGGAACACATTGTTAGTTGAGATGTTCATAACAGAAAAATAAGCCTGAGAAAACATTCATGAAGTGAATGTGCAGGGCAATCTAAGAAAGTAGTAAGATGCTTCACTAAATTTAATAAGGAAAGGTTAACCTGCCCAGTGTAGATTCTTCCAACAACCCACAATCCCTATATCAAAAGTCTGTATGATTTAATAATACATGGGCAAGGGAATTTGGCTTCATAATTTTCCAGCTAATGACTCCTCCATGTTGTAAGATTTGTCAGTATAAAATCCTTACCAGGACAGATTCATCAGGGGTACATCCTCCATTAACATAATACTTGGCATCCACAGCTCTGATCTTACCATCATTCATGAAGCCAACCTAGAAGGATCAATAGCACATTATTTAGAATTCAGCATTCATTTGTTTCTTAAGTGCTTGTATATTTTGAAAATTAACATAACCCACACATTTAGTGTCATAGTGCACTATTAATTTCTGGGCAGCATTCATTGAAACTATAGAAGGGCAAGAGAGAAAGAAAGTATGTTTCTAAGGTATGGGCTTTCCCTCCTGGCATCTGTGATCTGTATAGGTACAGCATATAATAAGCAACATCAGCCCACTGAAGAAGGAAGAAGCAGTGGCTTCCTCTATATTGCCTGAGATGGCTGACAAGAGTGTCACCTAGGAGTGTCTTCTGTAGATAAAATCAAATCCCACTTTAATGGTAAGAATAGTTGTCTGGCAGATGGAGTACGACATTTGTGTTTATTAATGAAGAAATGTTATCTTTATCTCACATCCCTCTTTTCACCTGTTGCCACTAACAGTTCCTGAATTCTCAATGCGAGCTACAGTTCATTTTCAACTTTAGGGAAGCAGCTTATAAAACCTCTCTTCCTTTACCTATATAGAATGTCATGCAACTTGCTTGTATTACCAGCTAAATTTGCTGCAGCCTTAGGCTGCAAGCTGTGAACTTTCACCGAGGTATGTTGAACCGTTACCTAGTCAAGTGAAAAAGGCCTCAGAGCCAGTTCAAGCTGAAATATAAGAAAGCTACAATCTCCAGCAGAGGCTGTACACTTTAGATATAAGAAAAGAAATGGCCCAGCTGCAATGGAAGAAACCCATGAAGAGTGTGAAGACTCCAGACCCTTAATATCACTATTGGTCTGTACCGTTGTCCTGGGGTGGCTGAAT
>VZTG01004640.1:0-32903 GCA_013397845.1 Melanocharis versteri
CAGTAAGAGGCCACCGCAACAGGCTATGGTTTTTCAGCCAGGTTTTTTGCTCCTGTATTTTTTTTCTTTTTACCTCGCCAGTGTGCTCGTCGAGTGCTGATGAGAATGTCAAGTGAGATGCTATCTTAATTTTCCTAAAATCAGGATGTAAGCGGGTTTATTTCTCATCTCTTAAACATAGAAGATCCCTTAGCTGTTGAAGAAGAAAATTTGGTGCTGACATATCTATACAGTCTGCAGTTTTTCCTGTACTGCCTTCCAGGTGGGTTCAAGGAAGTGAATAAGTTATTGCAGAAATGTGGGGGAACTGAAGGTAACTACCTGGCCTGTAATTTTTAATTTCTCTCTTTCTTACTTTTTTTTTTTAAATACAGACACTTTGTTATCCCATCTCCCATCTTCTGACAACATTGTGAGATAACCATAAAGAACTCAGAAATTACTTTGGCCATTGCTTTAAGTATCCTAAATAAAACAGAACGTTCCAATAACCTGGAAACAAGGTGCCTTTCAGACTGCTTTTTTATACCACGCTTCAAAATTTCATTTCAGTTAACATTTTAGTAAATAATGTTCAAAAAAGCCACATTTGTTCATATTGTGAGAGTCTGCAATATTTCTTAGTGAATTTAGTGTTACAGCTACATTTTTATGAACATTAAACCAACCCATTAGAAGGAAGCAATAAGAAGGAAAACATAAGGAGTTTTCACTCAAGAACTGAAGAGAAAAAGGAACTAGTAAGTCAGCACTGCATTTTATATGGCTGAAGGGAATTATTTAAAATGGGCTTATTTTTTACTCTACCTTTAGTTTCTTTATTGATTATTGGTTTTCTTTAGTATTTAAGCAGCATCCTGCTCTTTGTAAGGTGTATCTGGCTGTTAATGCTTACCTCTTGACATCTGCAGGACCCTTTAATGGAAAATATCATTGATGCAACTGTTTCCTCAAGGTGTAAAATCTAGACAAGAGAGGAAATGATTAGTCACAGTGACAGAGTGAACATTTGGGAATCACTTTTTCTGTGCATATCATTAAAAAATCAATAAGATGAATATATGGAAGCCAATAGTATTTACTATAGAAGAACAAGTGAAACTAGAGAGCCATACTTTGCATTACTAAGATTTTGCTCTGTGATCAGGTCCTCTTGTGGGATGCAACTATGAGGGGCTGTAATAAAGGTCACCTTTGCTGTGCAGTGTTTGTTCTCCTCAGAGCCCTTCATGGAGAAGGACAGTCAGATGGCTTAGCTCTAAAACCCCAAATTTGCCCTCTCAAATTGTATTCAGAAAATGAAATTATCCCATGACTTCTTTTCTAGCCTAGCTTTTGCATCTCCAAACTGTGTTTATTGTACTTTGGATGATTTTGAGAATATCATTTTCCTGTTCAGCACTGATGTATGACTTATTGATAAATATGAAAAAATATAACTCAAAATCTATTAACTCTTCATCCTGTGTTGTTTATGGAAGATAATTCTGGATTTCCTCCCCAAAGAACAGGCTACTAGATAATGTGATATCCCTGTGGCTAGTGATGTGCTTAAGGAAAACAGGCATATTGAAAGCTGAGGTGTTTAAATACACCCGCTTGTATCTCTGTATTTCCGTGTTGTGACCAGTGCTTCTATTGTACCCACTGGTATTGTGTGATCTTCACAGGATCTCCAGCCTGCACCCACATTTGCACAGAGGTTGATCTGATGTATTGTTTTAGTAGCCTTTGGTGTAAGATCCCTAATACTAAGTAACACTGGCTAATCCTGTAAAATAACTGTGCTAACATTTTAGGCTAATATGTTATTAATAATACTTTTTTTGAGGAAAGTCCTTGGTTTGGCACCAGAATACAGACACTTGCCCTGTCATAGGTAATGAAACTGCAGTGAATGGTCATGTGAGAAAATAGCTGATGCACGTGGTAAGGGTAGAATACAGTAAAAGAGAAACAGCAAAGCTGGGGTTTAAATCCGGCTTAAATGGTGAAGGTTGTTTCTGACCAAGAGTAATCAAGTGCAGGATCACAACATGGATCTGTAAAATTTTTCAGGATTTTGGTGCTGTCTGACAAGATATTTTATCCTGTGGGAGAATAAGGTGGATACATACTATGGTGCAATGTGCTGAGAGCTATTGATATTCTCATGAGTACACTATGACTTCCAAGCCATATCCGTAACTACTACAGATGCTGTAGGAATAGGCCCAAGTTAATTCATAAATCTTATTTTTCCATCAGATTTAATATGTACATGAATTGCTTACACTGTAAATCCCATTTTCATCTCTCTTCAGAATGTTAATGTAATGTTTTTGCGTTGTTGGTTTTTCCCCCATCCTGCAATATTCTTTGCTACACCAATATGGGAAGAAAGCTCTTTCAAGCTCTTCTCTGTCCCAGCTGAGGAGATGAACAAATGGATTCTAAAGGTATGAAGTGTTCAGCACCACTGTGAGTACTGATCTATCTGATAACTTCTGCTTCTGTGTACATTTAGAACTGAAGTATGATATTTTAAAAAGGCAGGCTGGGAACAGGAAGAGCTTAGTCTTGAGTACTGGAGCTCAACTCAATGTTCGCTTCTTTACCTGTAGCAACTTCCTCACACCTGCAGCAGAGTGGGACTCACAGCAGAGATTCACAAACTCTTTTGGCAGGTCCGAGCACTGGCAGTGCCACTGGCACTGCTGCTGGCTTTAATACTGGAAATGGCAGCTCCTAGCTCTATGAGAGATCATGCAGCACTTTTTCAGTGTCCTGCAAACAGTGTCTGTGACAGGATGCTCTCCTGTCCTACAGGATCAGTGCCATCAAGATTATGGATTAATTTCCAGTCCTCTCACAAACTCAGAGCACTGACAAGGTAACAGAAAGGTGCCTACGGAGCTTTGCAGTTCCCAACACCAAATCCCCTCCTGAAATAGGTGTCTTTCAGGCATGGAGCTGTGGCTTTTTTTTTTCCTCACCCTTTTCTTTTAAAAATGCCAACTTTCCGTTTTGGTTCTGGGTCAGCAAGAGAACAGCAGTGCTGTACAGCTAAGAAACTATTTATGGGCCAAGTATATGGAAATAAATATCTACATGATCTTTAGGAAATAAAATTATATTTATGAAGCCATCAGTGATAAGCAGAAACCAATAAGGAATGACTGTTTCACAAACTTACACAGCCAGCAAACCTCCTTGAAATCATAAAAAAGCCTTGTAAAAGTGTCACAGGTTCAGACCAAATTCTGATACCATCATAAATGAAATGTAAAACTTTAAAAGTCTAGGTTTCTTTTTTGTCTCTAATGAGAGCTCATCTCATTAAAAATTAACACCTTTTTATTATACCTAATTTACTTATAAATCTTATTGCCAACCATTATCAACTCTCACAGACATCTCAATCAACCTTATGATTAAATCTGTTTTATTCGAGCTATTCTCTTCCCACTGATTTTAATTCTATCTTAATGACTTTCCTTTTTTTCTTTGAAAATTCATTCAACTTTGGAGACTTTCTCATTGTTTCATGTGTCACTATTTTCATACCTTGAAATTTGGCAATTTCTGTAGCTTCCAGTTGAGTCTTTTTATTACAGATATGCTCAGTTTGTTGAGGGAAAAAAAATCTCCTAACTGTATAAACACTTCAACATCCATGAATGTGTTTTTGTAAAAGGCTTTTTTCTTACCTCCTTAAGAATTTAAACACTAATAATTAAAATTGTGGTTTACACTTCACTTCCATGTTTTTGCTAAGTGTATGGGGGGTTTAGTTGTGACTGAGTAACCAATGAGTGCCAGCCCTGTCCTGTGACAGGGTGTTAAACATGATAATCCTGACCAGCTGAAATGGCCAGAGGCAAGCAGAAGAATCAATCTACTTCCTTGTGTTTTGGTGTGTCAGACAATTATTATCAGTGCATGCTAGAATGTCTCCTGTAGAATCTGAAAATGAAGTTATTTTTCCTGATTACCTCCTGCTCTCTGACACATCATATCCACTAAGAACTTATAATAAACTATATAAGAAATAAGAAGACAGAGGTTTTTAATAAATGTTAAGACATCTTGGAAATAGGATTCATTCTTAATCTACAAGGGTCCGTATGGCATACTATGTGTCTGGAATTCCTAGGATGAGTTCCTTCTCATTGCCAGGCAAATGAATTAGTAGGTGCTTCCTCTGTCCTGTTTACCTGTTCCTACTATGCCATCTCCTTGAAAGTGTGAATTTAATCCTAATTGCAGTGAGTTAGGCATTCTTTCTTCCAAAAGAAAAAAAAATGCAGATTATTTCTCTTTATTGCAGCGATATAAAACAGGATGTCTCAGCATATTTGAGTGCATTTCTTCCTGTTGACTCTTCCTTTCAGTTCAATGTGGAATTAGTTCCTCTGAGTGTACTCACAGGAATGGAGCACTCCTGCAGCTGGCAAGACAAATTCTCAGTAAAGGTGAACATCTTGAGTGTTGTCATAGATGTGTGCTCTCGGAACTGAGCGTCTGTTGGTCCACTAAGAGCTACAACAAAAATAAACCTTAATGAGGATGGTATTTTTGAAAGGGTTAAGGAAACAAGAGCAAAATATGTTGCTCTTAATTCACTTCAATAAGTGTATGTTTAAGATTTTTTTGTCTAAATTTGCCATAGGTTGATTTAATCTTAGGAGCATTTTAGGTAAATATTTTTGAGAATAAGCAGGCATTTAGCACATTTGTTTAAGCATTCTCCAGGACACCTGAAATTCGAAACACACCCTTACTGCTGTCAGTCATGACAAATGGTAGAGTTACTTTGCCTAATTTCTCGCTGTTTTTGTTTGTACAGCAGAGAACTGGCTACAGAGATCTATTTTAAGGGGAAACGCTACATCATGCTGTCATTCACTCACTGCTCACATGGCGTGATGTTGTTGTTTGTGCTGTTGTTGTTAGTCTGCCAGCTTGGATGTGACAGTAATCATAACACAAGATTTCAGCAAAAAGCCTACAAACATTGAAGTCCCCATTGTATGTTATTTGGAGAAGCAATTTTGATATTTGTGTCTCAGCTTGCATGAGCAATATCACATTACTCGGAATCGTGTTTCCCTACAATGACTCCCACAGGTAAGGACTCTCTGCAGCGTCAAGATTATTTTGTTCAATTTGGCACAGGTAGTTTTTGCCGCAGGAGCTTGTCAAACATGAAATAATGCAAAGGTTCTGGTCTTGAATCCAAATTTTTCCTCAGTTCTGGCTCTCCAGATCCTGATATACTGCTTCTGACCTTTTCAGACAGAGGATGCCTGAGACCTGAGCATATGGATCCCCTGTTTGAATAAAAGTAAGATATCTTTGCAACTTATGTGACATGAAAGGATATATATCTATTACCATTTTTGCTTAGAAGTGAAGTAAAATTCAAATGCTCTGAATTTAACAAACATCCCTGCTTAAAATACTTATCATTTGTTGACCCGTGGGTCATTACTGTCTAGACTGCTTCAGGTTGCTGCTGCTATTTAATTTATGGACCTTCTAAAAGTTGCCTCTCTCTTTTTTACTAATAAAGGAACTTCATTATTCGTTGATGGGAAGTGGAGATGTTAGCTTTACCCCCACTGCTTTGAGAGAAATTGTTTCTACTTAATAATTCCATTTCTTTTTGACTGAGCCTTTCATTCAAATGAAGCTCTAGAAAAAATAGGCTGACAGATTTCTTGAGAAGTATTTTCCACTAATGTGAATAAAAAAAGAGAATTAAATGAAATGAAATAAAATTAAATAAAATAAATAGAACTCCCACCATTTTGTTTTCTAGGGGAGTAGTCTCTTTTGCAGTGCATTTTTGGGTTATGAAAGAGAAAACTTCTGCAGGAAAACTCCAAAATCCTGCCCATTCAGGAGCATTATGGGTTACACCTGTGTTATCTTAACGTGGTCAGAAATTTCAGTGGTCTCTGCCAATCCAACAAAAGAAACCCTTCAGGCTCTGTGTTGGGATGGACTGAGTGACTGGAGACAGCACCACAAGTTCAAAAGCTACACAAGCTCAGTTACAAGAAACCGGAGCATTTTAGAAATGGTTTTTACTTTTCTAACAAAACACACAATGCTATATTTGCACACCATATTCTACTGAGATTGCATATTAAAATATGTTTAAAATACTGCTCAAATAGAGAGAGATTTTTGAAGCAAATGAATAGTTATAATTTAAGCATCTTATCCTGAGGCAATTGTGTGATTTTTAATTTCCTAATGGCATATTGTATATACAGTTGTCTAGCAGTTGCAAAAAAGAAAAAAAGAAAACTTAGTTTTGTTCAGAATAAAGTGATGACAGTGATAAGTAAGTTCTAATCATATAATTGGCATTTATTCAGAAACATAATTCTCTTGAGATGGCTTGATTGCATTCATTATCACCAGTTAGAGACGACTTAATGTTTTTATCAGCCTGATTCAAAATGCTAAATTGGAGTACAGATGTCAGAATTTGCTCCTAAATCAGCCTGCAGGGTTTTGTTTTGTTTTTCTTGGGCTTTTCTTTTGTGTGTGTGTTTTAAACATTTCTGAACTTAATTTCTGTCTTGAAACTTCTTGTGAAAACCTGTGTGTCAGCAAAACTACACAAGCTTATTTATAGAATTAAAATAAACCAATCTGAAGCTAGTTTATTGAGATCACTGTCGTTCTCAAATCATTTCGTGTTGGTTTGACTGTGAATTGCTTTACTGCTGTGCATGCCCTGGGATAGTGCCTATCTCTGGATTTAGCACTTCAGGAATTGGCTAATGACTTCTCAGGCCTTTATAACAACCTCACTGGAAGAATTGTAAATTAAAGGCTAGTAGGGAACAGAAAAGTGGCAGTAAATACCTCTCAGTGGCCACGCAAAGGGCAGTGAAAATCAACCCTTTACTATGGGCTGGGAAAAGCTGTCTGATACATTTGCTGGTAGTTCTTCCAGCCAGTGCATCTCTATAATGCCAGCTAAATTTCTGTTTACCCTTTGAACTTTGAAATAAATAATCATTTCCCCCTTGAGACATCCTTGACAAACACCATCTACTTTATAACACTGCAGAATGACATTTATCAAGCAGTTATAGATGATTAGCTGTGCTTCTCTTGACTGGAAAAGGAAAACAATGGTGTAGCTCCTCTCTGGTCATAGCAAGATTTTGAAACCCTCCAGAATTGTTTTGGAGAAAGCAATAGTACACTCATAAAAAACCTACTGGGTGACCTCAGATAAACCACGAGTTGATCTTGGGGAACCCAATCTTAATCTGGTCAGCAGAAAGTTATGGGAATCCTTTGTTCCTTACTCGATATGAGTTGCTAATATAGCTAAACATTATCAAAATACATACAAGGTACTTTCAAGGTTCAGTTCTTGACCAGAAGATATCCCCAGCATTATTATCTCATTCCTCTGCTGACTCCTTCCCTGCTTATAATAAAAAAAAATCTAGAAGTGATTAAATTTATTCTGATGCATATGTTTGTCCCCCATTGAACTCGGGTAGAATTAAGCAGAAAAGGTGGTTAATTTTCTTGTGTTCATTTTGAAGAGGGTGTTTTTGCTGCATCCCGTTGCATGTTTGCATGAGTTTGCCTGTGGCAGAGATTACTCTCTGTTACTGACTTTTCTTAGTGACTTTCAGTTACTCTGTGCTCAGTGTGCTGGTAATTTTGCATACTGACAATATTTTCACAGAGGTTCTATGGAAATGGAAAACACAGATCACAAATCATACAATTTAAGAAGAACTCTCCCTAAGTGAACTACATGTAGGGTGGCAGTTATGTGTCTTCTTAAAATGTCAGAACTGGAGCCACTATTTGAGATATTTCAGTACCCCAAGCTGTTTTTATTTGTGTTGACATTCGTAAGTGAGACAGCAGTATTCTTTTCGAAGGAACCTGTTAGGTAACTTGGTTGCATTAACCACATTAAAGTATTTTGACAATATATTCCTTGAGGAGTGCTAGATTCCTTGTGTAGGGAGTCTTAAAATTCATCCCATGTGCCTGTGGTACATTCCTTTCATCATTTCTGCAAAGAGCATCTGAACTCAGACAAGTTTTGAATGTTTGAAAATGTTTGAGTACTTACAAGACTAGAAACAATGTTCAGATTTCAAAACTGAGTACTGTGAATATTGTTTGCATTGAACATGTTCCTACCCTGAGCAGGACAGTCCTTCCATTAGACCTGCAGCTTGCTGAGGACTGTGTGGGGCCTGAGCTCCAAATCTGTGAACTCAGGGATTTGTTTTCCTCAGTATCACATGATGTTGATGCCAGCTTTTGGAAATCAGAGGAAGAACTTGTACTGATGCACTGCTGAGGAGCCAGGCCGTGATGTCTGCGAGAAGGAGAGCTGTGGGAGGGACTGGGATTACACCTGCCCCAAGTCCTGATTGCATTAGGGTGGTGGAGAGACAGAGCAGGACTGGGAATGGGGAGGGGAGGGGAGGGGAAGAAGGAAGGAAGACTGGGAGTCAGCACTTAAGGGGAAACTGGGACTGTATATGTCTAATTTCTGATAATTTAACACTGTAACCTTAATAATAATGATCTTTTAATTACAAATCAATGTAATGTGAGCCAGTACATATATGGAGGTTGTTTCTGGAACTAATATTGCAAAACAAATGAAGTGGTAAGCACTAATGTTGTTTTCTTGAAAGATAATTTATATATCTAGTGATTCTCTCATAGAATCTCTGTCTGAAGATAAACCCCAAGGGTTTAACATATTAATTAATTTTAAGTATTTGACTCCATCTATTTAATTAGAGAGTACCCTGGTACCTGTCTGTTCTTCATGCTTGAGCTTGGGTATTATTCTTGATTAAGGTCTGTCATTTAGAAATCATTCCTGTGTGTAAAGTTGCTATGTCAGGAGTGTGGGTGTTCTGAGACTTGGTGTATCCAGAGATATCCAGATATATCTCAGTAACCACTACCTAATTGCGTAAAATACCTTCTTTTTGAGAGCATTTCTGAGAAAAACAGCGGTTTTGACTGCTGACATCTAAGGAGCTGCAGCGTCAGCATAAGGTCATTTTCCAGACTTACCTGTGGAGATATTGTGGTGAAGTCACTGGGTGAAATCATGGCTGTATTCGGGTCAATAAGAATTTTAGCAGGAACTGGATTTCACTTGGTAGGTAAACTGTCAGGGCCAGGACCTCTGAGCTTTTCTGCAGAGGACAAAAATAAGCAAGAGGGTTTTGCCTTTTGGGAGGAACTGGGAAAAAGACAAACATACAGAGGCTGAGCCCAGTCATCTGTTACCACCTGCCATAAGCCTGAACACTGCTGTGCTTTGAAATGCATTTTGAATCCATGGATTTCAATATCCCAGGAAATACTTTGAGCATAGAGATTTTGGAGCTGAATTCCTATACTATAAATTTGTCTTTGCTAGAACTTCCCATATGAAAGTTGATAATATTTGTGCTGCAGATTAATTTTTGTACAATAGATGTAAAATAATGGTAATTTGTCAGAGGTGTTATAGCCTTAAGCTACTTGAGATAAAGTGCAGTGTATGAAAGCAACCAGGAGATAAACACACAAGAGATATTCTCAGACTCCTCTCTAATAAAGAACTTAATTGTGGACTTAAATGCAACTAACTTGCATTAGCGCATCCAAAAAGTTAGGGAGTTTTTAAACTCCTTTGCTGCTTCTTTTGCCTTAGAATGTATGCATTGGGAGATTAAAGCGAGATTATTTTTGCCGCTGCCCACGAGCTTGCCGTTCAAGCCCGGCTGGCAAGCCAGGAAGCGACTGGTGAAGCGTGCACCGAGCCCGAGTCCGGAACCCGAGCCGAGGGGGTTCGCACAGACCTCGGAGTGCCGCATAGTCTAGGCTAAGAAAGCCAGTCTAGTTGGGCTCACGGACGCTCTGCAGATGGTTGACGTGGGCGCGCAGGTGAAGGGCGAGGGAAGACTCCGAGCCTGTTTGTGTTCCCAAACCTTTATTACCTGACCTCGCGGCCAAGCAACGTAGGGTCGGAAGGGAAACAGGACAAGGAGCCCAGAGCACAAAAAACAGGGGGTTATAACAGTTTACACGGAAGGCGGGGAAAAGTGCAAACCAATGGGGTAAGAACACGTAACAACAATCAACCAATAGGGAAGAACAAGGGGCGGGTAGCAACATAACAACCAATCATGTAACAAGGAGTGCAGAACCTTCTGGCTACATATACATATTCAAAAGGGGTGGAACAAAGGCGTGGAAAGGGGTGTAACCAGGGCGGAGATGTGTCTTAGACAGACAGTTAGTGGGCGGGGTGCCCTTCAGCGTCCTCCTCAATGTCACTGCCTGCAGGACTATAGTCCTTCCACTGAATCTCGTGCAGCTTCATTGAGAAGGGCCGCTGGGCCACCCCAACATATTTTAGATTAAATACCCAAATAAACAACCAGTAACCTGGTAGACATGACTACCCAATGTACATAAATTTTATTCTGCCATTGACATAGATTAAGAAAGTCCCCATGAAAGTATTTGAAAAGAAATAGAATACATCAGATAGAAACTTTGTACAATTCTGTCTAAAACACATGCCACCATCTCATAGAGCATGGGAAAGAAATTCCCAATTCGTGCAGGTTGCAAGCAAAAATATTGCTGAATTCATCTACATGTGGGTGTAATTTGGACCCGCACCTGTGTGGTGAAGCCAGTGGCCACACTGTACCAGTGGCACGGGAGGTACTTCAGACTCCACCCAGGGCTGTCTGCTCAGGGGCAGTTGGTCCCTGGGCCACATCTGGTTAAGCTTCAAGTGGAAGGAGAGTATATTTAATTTCTGTTTCCTCTGAGCTCACTCTGTGATGCAAAAGCAACTGTATGATGTGAGGATAACTAAGCAATCCTTTCAAAAGTGCAGTCTTGGTCTGTACTAGAATACTTCTATAATCTTCTCTGCTTTTAAGCAGAGTCCGTCTGTGGAAGCATTAGGCACCTTATTGTTGTTGCCAGTTAGAGTGTTTTTTCTGTCTCTGTTTTTCAAAGAAAGAAATGTGAGACTATAAAATACTAAAAGAGCAGCTGATATTTTTCTGTTCAGAAAGAATGTTGCTATTTTCTGTACATTATGTGTTTCTTTTGGGGTTTGTTTGTTTGTTTTGTTTGTTTTGTTGGTTTTGGTTTGGTTTGGTTTTTTGCATGTGTTGTTTGCTTGGCATTTTTTAATTCGGCAAATTGTTTTAGAAGCATCTTTAAATCTAAAATACTTTGTTCAATTCCTCACCCCTCTTTTTTTTTAGGAGAGAAGGTCTTAGATATTTGTCTCAGACAAATGACTGATCGCTGAACTGCAACTACTAAAATATCAGAAGCAATATTTTTTCACCATTTCTGTCTTTCTTTCCATTCTCTTGTTTGAAATTCTCATGATTACAGATTTTCAAGACTTTGAACATTGCTTCACATCTGATTGCTGGAGTATATTTTATAAAAATCAAAGACAAAAGGCTACGATGGTTTTCAGTGAAATTCTAACGCTTCTTGAAAAGTCTGACTTTAAAATCTATAGCTGCATGGTGGGGGTTATAGTTTGGATTTTATGTTATTCAGGAACATTCTGTTTCAAATTTAAAAAAGAAACAAATTATATGCCTTGCTAGTAAAATATGGTGTAAGAGACCATTCAGTTAAAAGAAATACAAATATCCAAAATAAGCGTAAGAATTCACCCTTTTATTTTTGAAATTGTGATTACATCCTCACTGGGGGCTTATTCATCAAAATAGTAATAGCCATTATTTACTGTCTTTCCACACTGAAAGCAAAGTGGCCATGCAAAAAAGTAACTCTCAAAGTGATAATCCAGCTGTTTCTTGCTGCTTTTACCTTGAGCATTATGAAATTCTTAGCTGCATTAAGAAATAGGAAAATATTTATAAAGATAGGCTTGCATTTGGGGAATAGAGGGAAGCATGGGTAAAACCATGTATGAATTACTTTGCAGGGCCAGGGGAAATGAGAGAGTCCTATTAAAGCAGAGTGTCTTTCGAGAAGGTTTTAGCATAGTCAAGAAAAACCCAGCATGATCTTTTTTGCCACTGCTGGTACATTTTTCTGTCCAGGCACAGCAGGGCCCTTGGGCTGCTTGAGCCAGAGTTGGCCTGAGTTTATGGGCTGGTTTTCCCATGCCCAGCAGCTTCATGTCCATGTCCTCCCCAGTGGGAGCGAGCGCCAGGGCTGGGAAAGGACGGGCAGCACCAGGGCTCAGCACAGCCCACGGCCTGCAGACACATTGGGATGGAAACCAGCTGAGACAGAAACCAAGAGTGCAACGGGCAGATTTAGAACTAGAATGAAAGAGACTGAACAGTTAAGGCATTGGATTGATAGTAGAAAGGATAATGGATTAAATGGGGGGACAAACAACATTACTACATGAAGCAACACCCAGATTTTTCCCCGAAACAGCTAACTTGTGACTTAAACTTGGTTTAGAAATTCAAGGAACTGTTGTCTGTTCAGGAAATTGAAGTCCTTCCTTTCCTTCAGGAAACTGAAGTCCCCTTGATAGTGAGGGGGCTAGGCAGCAATGTGGAACCTGAAGTTAAAGGAGGTCAGAGGGACCGAACTCCCTGGCTATGGAACATGACCATGCCCAAGCTGCTGTGGGGCTGTAGGGTTGTAAGGTTTGGCTCTATAGCGGTACAGCTAAGAGGAAAATGGAGCAGACCACTGACCTGCAGAAAACTTCCTAGCTCCAAGTAGCTTTCAGTTCCACAGACAAGAAATGTAGCCTATTAATATAAAAATTAAATACTGGGAAGAACCCTCCACAGAATCTGTGCTTTGGAAAATTAGTTTCTTTTAGTTTCTATTATTTTCACTGCTTCAGTCTATCCCCCAGGGGTACCTGTAGGAGCACCTCTGACTCTTGAGTTCACATTTCCACTCATAAGCAGTAGTGGCTGGGCAATGTGCAGGATACCCTGTGATTTCTGGGCTTTTTCAAAACCAGCTTCATGGTTAATCTGTATATACTGTGTGCTGTGTGTAAAAAAAAAAAAAAAAGTTGATCTTTTTAAATTTAAGCTGTTATTTTTCTAACTATCTGACAACCCACATAAATTCAAAACCGCTTTTATGGAGCTTTTCCATTATTTTTTGTTGCTTGCTAATTACTTTTCTTGCCCGATTTCATTTGCAGTTTGAATAAATAAACTGTTTGGTTCTGCCTTCAGGTTATTGTAGGAATAGTCGATATGCAGCTATAATAAAATCATAAATTTCTTTGAACAGGCAATTTCGAACATATCCTTCCACAGAGTTTTAAAGTTCTATTATTGTAGAAGCAACTTGCTTAGGAGCTGCAAAGTTGCAATGTAATTTCTGAAGCTGGGAAGACATTTAAATCGTGCATAGCTCTATACATTACACAGGTAGTTTAAATATTTGTGTGGCAACTTTGGTAAAAATGATTCTGTTGTGTACTGGAATGCAGAACCCTGAATAATTTTATTCCCTTTTTATCTAAATTTAGGGAAGTTTAAGGCCTTGATCTAGGCCTTGCTGGGAGGAATCAGACTACATGACTACTGCGTAATGGATCATTTTCACCCCAGGTAAAATTTTGTAAGTTAACTACTTCGTTTTCCATGATACTACTTTTTTAAAATGCTACTCTAGCTGATCATGTAAAACGCCATTATTCCTATTTCCCTCAATCTCCTTCAAACCACGAGAGATTATCTTTATTACTTGGATGGAATTCTCTCCAGGCATGCTTAAAAATCCGTGCAGAACAGGAGAATCACTAAGTTGGAGTAAAAAATCTCAGAAATTTCCTGTTGCCATAAAGGAGAGGTGGTTTCATTAGAAATAAGACTCATCTTCTCACTTCTGTCAGTGTGGCAGCAAAGGTCCTGCTGGGCCTGGGGGCAACAAAGGAGGCACAGCCTCGGCACACAAACTTTGCTCCCTTACTTATTCTGTTAACAATGCATAAAATCTCTGTTTCCTACACAGCTCCAGTCACATGGCAGTTACACTGCTCTCCCGGGATGCCTTTTTTCATTTGTAGTTAGATATTTATTACCATTTCTACCCATTCTGCTGACTGTTAACCTGAGTGTTTTAAACTTGGTGGGCTCTGCTACTGCAGCCCACTGAGCTCGTGACTACCCTTGGAGCATGTATATCCCATTTCCTCAAATATTTGTTTTCCTCTCTGTATCCCCCTAGGCTTTGTAATTAGATCATAGAAAAGAAAATGACAGCTCCAAGTAGCTTTGCATGTATAAGCTTGAAAATAATAAGGCATTAATTTAATTTTGTCTGGTATTTATATCAGTGCAAACACATTTGCATGTGTAACACAAAGCAGTGGGCATAGATTAGCCATGATTTCGTATATCAAAGCACCAAGAGGGATCATTACCAACACTATAAAGGCTAAAAATTACTTAGGTATATCTAAATAGTCATAGAGATAATTGCATTTTAGCTGCCACACAGCTATTTAATATTCTTTAGAGGTCAGTTTCCTAAGCCTTATATATTACCACATTGTACAAGGGCAGTTTGTAGGAGCCGTAAATGACAGAAATATATGAAGACTTTATAATATATAATAGTTAATAGGCCACAAGCGGCTACTGCCTCAAGAATAAGAATTAGGACGTCTCATGAAGAGAAATACACATCTGGTTGATGTTCTGTGGGTGTAACATGACCTTGATCTCTGGACTAGAAAAAAGATCATGGTGGCAAGGAAATTAATTCAGCCTGGTAAGCCCATATTAGTGGCAATGGATGAGGTGATTTGTCAGGCCGCAGGTGAGTTCACTGACTAAGATTTCCTTCCTTCCTCCTCTTTTCTCAAAATAACAGAGGGCTAGTAAGATCTTTAGCTCTTGCATCTAGAGGAGATTTATAATCATAGTTGTGTGCTGTGTATATAATGTATAAATGTTGGGACTAGTCTAGGTCTTTCATACCTGCCCTAAGTAAAATATTTTATCAAACACTGAATTCATGGATGTTTAATCAGCTTGGGAGGGGTTTTTGAGGTCAAGGTCACAGGTACACTTTGTATTCAGTCAGAAAATTTGGTTTTTTCTCTTTGTTTTAAGGCAAACACTTAAATGTGTGTTTCTATTACTCAAGAATAAATGTCAAATAACCAGCTTTCTACAATACAATGAGCCTAATCTGTTTAAATGTTGAAGACTTGAACCCGTTGTGAACCCAGGGAATGGTGCTGGGGTGACACTGCAGTGTCATACGAATCCTAGACCTGAGAATACTGAGGTTTGCTGTGCTCTTACCTCATGCATGGTGAAAGGATGTAAAATGTATTATTAGCCTTTTAAACCTCATAGGGTTAGAGAGGGAAGCAGGGAGATGGATAGCCTACAGCATGCTTGTAAATTTTATGCATAAATGACTTCTCTGTTGCTATTACACCCCACATCTGGAGGCTGGAAGTCCTTGTGGTTGTCCATAAGATCACAAAATACAGAATTTACCTAGGCTGGTATGTGTCAGTGTGCACCATGGCTAGTTTTCCACGGAGGAAATGCCCAGGCATCAGAGGATGCAGCAAGATTTCTGCCTTCATTTTCTCTGTTACAATGTACAATTGTGATTGACTGCAAAAGCTGCAGTACTGTGCTTGAGAATCGTGACCTACAGGATATTCCAGGTCCCCAAATAGTATTTTTCTTTCCTTCTCTCCAGATAGTGATTTTAAAAGAAAATAACAAGAGCAAACTGAAATAACAGGCAAAGAAACAGCCACATTTTGTTCCGTGCTAAAGTGCATCGTGCAGCTGGTCCACTCATGTATTACAAAGGGTCCAAAGTGCAGACAAAATGGAAAGAATGTGGCAGAAGGCCAAGATTTCCAGAATACAATGACTCTAAGAGCAGGGAGGGCACTCTGGTGCCCAAAAGCTCTAAGCAAGCAAGCTCTGGTAGATCTGGTTGGGACAGATAAAGTTTCAGCACTTACCTGATTTTTTTACCCCCTTGCATCCAAATCATACATATGGTAGAACTCAAAAACAGACTGAAGCCATTGTTGGCTGGATGCAGGATTGTTTTTTATAGGTCACGACGTGGGGAACAATCTCCATTCAGTGAAATGTTCAAACACAGACACAGATGTAACTTTTACTAGGTCACCAAGTTCTTGCTGAGATGTAAGCAGCCTCGTAGATTTATGGTTATGTAACATCTTAGATTTATGTTTATTTTTATGTTTATTATGCTTGCAGTACTTCCAGACCCAAGTCTTCAGGGGTACATATAGCAAATATAAACAGATATAACCCCCTGTGTGTGCTAAGCAGCAGAATACAGCTCATTTGATCATCTGTAAGCTTGGGATGGTAGGAGCCTGATACCGAGCAAAGGCAAGAAACAGCAAACCTCCCCGGGCCCTCATAGCAGGGAGGCAGATATCCAGGGGAGCTCCAGAGTCGGTCTGACTTTCACAGTTTGCATCCACAGCTCAAATGCAGCTTGTGTGGCTCTTCCTTACTGACACTGCCTCTTGGCACAGCCCCAGCAAACTGGCACGAACTTAGGGAGATTCATCTTGCTAAGTAGCATCAGTTAGAATTTCATAACAGTGCTCACTATTTGGTCAAGTTTTCATTTAGTAACATCAGCTGAAATATTTCTCTGTATTACATTGCTGTGTGAAATATGATGCTCCACTATATATTAGAGATACTATTTTCCATTAAGAAATATTTATTAATAGATATGAAATATCTAGTCTTTTAAATGCAATAATGTTTATTAAATGTAGTGTGAGCAGTATAATCAAACACTGTAACCAATCTAAACCATTAGAACGTAATTATATAATAATGAACTCAGACAGTAATTTATATTCCAAAATTTACTGCAGATTCTGTAGTGAAACAACCCATTATAAATATAAAATTACTTAATTCTGTGATTAGAGCTACATCTCTGGTTCAGTTTGTGCAGAAATGAAGAACAGTAGATTTTTGGACCAAAATAGGTGAAAAAATTGTCATCAACTCTAGGGAAAAAAGTTCAGTCCAGTGACATTGTACTGCTTGACTCAATTTCCCATCAGAATCTCTCTTCATAGGTTCATACACCCTGGAGAAACCCTGAGTGGTTCTTTTAAAATATTAAATTGTTTTAAACCCCCCAGTATGAGACATAAGAACAATGTCCTTTAGTTAAAATAAATCCCCATTTCACCCCCTATGAACATACTTATTCACTTTATTAATTATTTGTTAATTAACATCAGTCTACTTTGCAAACATTGTTGCTTGCTTCTAATGGCCTCCCAAAAGCATTTATTCATGCTCTTATCTTTGCCTGTTTGATCAGCCCCATCATATGGATTATGGCTGAAAATCAAACATTGAAACTGAGCATTTATTTTACCAATAGACCCAGATTTAGTTTTTTCTGAACATGAAGGTTTTCTTCATGTCATGCTTTCCTTAATGCATGAGTTGATTCACCTTTCCAGAGGAACATTTTCATTCCTGATAGACTTTGACATTTAAAGTTTAAATCCTCTAGCAACAGCATTGGACAAAAACTCTAGGAGACAGAGTTTTTAAAAAAAAATTAAAAGGAGATGTCACTGAAAGTATAAAATGGTAAAATTGCTCCTGCTTGTGAACTGTGACTAACCCAAGTGGAGGCAGTTTTTCCAGTAGTTGGACTTGAAAATTATTTTGTAATTTAACACTCTAAGGTGTCACTGTTAGATAAAGAATCCTATTCAGCATGCTGTAGCATGTCCCTGGCCAGTGTGAAAACCTGAGCCTGATGTAATTCTGATAGGTTAAAGTTCCAGCACAGAAGTCCAATTCTAATATTTTTTTTCCTTTTGGCTACAAGGCTTAGTAATTATTTTAGATTTTACGTCTTCTACCTTAGAGGCACATACATTTAAAAATACAGAAGTCAAGTATGAAGTCATTCATAAGTAAAAGTTAAAACCCTCTTGGTTCTGAGAGAAGTTATTTTCTCCAAAGCAATGTGGCTGTCAATACAAAAAATTTAGGATATGTTTTAGAGATTTCTAAAATTACTGTCTACTTTTAAAGTGAGGATAAAAAGCCTGATTACATCCATTTGCTTCCTGGAGAAGCCCATTATATCTAGGCTGACTGACAGAAGACCTTGAAAAATTTTTACAGATGGAAGCTGTCTTCACACTGCCCTGGCAGGAGCTGGCATGGGTCCTGGGAGGGTGTGCAGGAGTTCAGCATGATCAAGAATCTGGGCATTTGCACCCTCGTTTTGCTGAGGTATCACCAGAAGCCCCTGTTCACTCTCACTGTAAGTGAAGAACTGAGAAAATGGCAGGAATCAAAGAGAGCACAGCAATTTCCACAGTGCCAGCGCCCTGTCCAAGAGCTGAGGGTTTCACAGGATGAAGCCTCCCGGGTGATGCTGGTACCCAGAGAGGAGCTGTGCCCACAGAGCTCAGCATCAGCAGTTTCTCTTCTGGGGGGCTGAAGGACCAATGCCTGGACTGCATCTGCTCAAGGGCCAGCACAACAGGCTCATGTTTTATTGAAAGTGGCTAAATCCACCATAAAAATGAGATGGCAAAATTTGGAGTACAGCTAACCCTCCACAAAACAAAGGGGCTATAATAGCTTACTTTGTCTCTAAGGTTTTTCTTTTCATGTGCTTTCCTTCCTCTTCCCTTTTTATGTCTTTCAGTCAATCTTTTATACTAGGCATGTTTTCTTTCAGACTGTTCTTTCTGTAATTTGCAATCTTCTTTAATTGTTTCCAGTTTTTCCCCTCTGAAACAATGTCTTAATCTTTCAGGACATTTTCAAATTCCTAATTCAGCTTTTCTGTATCAACTCATTGATTTAGTATCTTGTAGGGATGCCCTTTACTCTGGCATTCAAGTGCCATTCTTCGGGATTCAGCATAAAATCCTCTCCTGACAAGAAAACTTTTTAAATTATTGCTGACTTTATTATAACTATTATTTAGGCAAATATATAAGAAGAGGGTACTGCTGTGATCATAATGATTATTTCAGGAAATCTAAATTAGTCTTGAATTTTGAATTAGCTTCCTAGCACTTTACTTAACCTTTTGTATTTAACAAGTAGGCAAACTTCTGTGTTTCTGTAGGATTCCATAGAAAGAAAATCATTCCCTCCACATCAAGGACTTCTCAGAATGGCAGATCAAAAGGTAATTCTATCCTCTATTTCCATCTTCAGTATGTATTTTTTCATCCCTTTCTGCCTGCTTTTATTTTACCTGTCCTCTTTTCATTTTTTTGGCATGGATTCTGGAACTTAACTCTTCACACTGATACATCACTGGGTAGGAAAATGAAAAAAAAACAAAAAAACAATTCTAGTTTTATATCATCACACCTAAAATGGGTTTAGTCATCTGTATCTTTCTAGATGGAAAAATTCTGGGAAACTAAAGTAAATGGTAAAAAGGAAAGTTTTCTGTGCTTGTTTATGTTGGTAGTCATTGCTAACTACATAAGAAGGAAAATGTAAGAAACACTTGTTCACATGCAAAGCTCTCACCTGCTTAAGCTATGGAAAAGTAAACCAAAACTCTGCAAAAAATGCAGGTAATTTAAATTGCAACTGGAAGCCAAACAGGGCACATACCAGGCATGAGATATATAAATATATTATAAATCATAGACCCTGCATGGATTTGCAAGCTAAAAGGGAGTGAGACAGATAACTGGGTTAGAAAGACAAATTAGTGTTAGAAAAGGAACGTGTTCAGCCCTTGGCCATCCAGCAGCACCAGTCATACTTCCCTTCCTGGTGAATCAGATTCCCCTTTGCAATATGGAAGAGATGAGAACAACAGGAAAGGGGATAAAGTGGATTTTGTAAATCTAAAACTGTGAGGTAGGAAAGGGTTTTGAAGATATTCCTCAGAGCAGTAGAAAATCCCAGATCATGCATGTTTACTGTCACTGCACTGAGAGTTGCTCTGGAATCAGTGCAAGATCAGCCTTGAGAGGCCTTGTGACAGGGTCCAGAAACCCTTCCTCCATGTAATGGAAAACAAAGATTGGGGGCATGTAAACTGTGTTATCTAGTCCAAGAAGCAGGCAAGATTGTGATCTTCAGTGTCTACAGCAGACTTTAGGGATGAGGTTTCAGATGTGATGACCACAGACAAGGAGCTGACAATGATTCCAGTTTGAGAAGGGGCGAATATATTAGTTAATAGTCTGGGGAGGGCAGAAAGGTTAATTCCAGAGGGCTTTACAGGAAGAAGCCTCATGACTTCTCTTCAATCTGTGCAGATGAGCAAAAAGCAACAAAAGGTTAAAGTTGAAAACAGAATGAGAAGTAAAAGCAGCCGAAAGACCTGATGGTGATGTTGACTATAATAATTCACCAGGGGAGCTGAAAGGATGTAGAGAAATATTTGACAGAAAAAAAACCAAACCACTGAACATAAGGCAAGAGTATTCTAAATGCTAAGCAACAGCTATGTTTATGTATATAACTGTAATTGAACCATACTCTGATGACAGAGTAGCATTCAAATAAAATTAGCCAGCAGTTGTAGTGATAGACTAGACTAGAACTTGCAATGTTGATACGTTCCTTGCCATGATATTTATTCAGAAAACACAGAGGTAATGCAGATATACTGATATAAATATTTCATTTATATCGAAATTTTAAGTACAATTTTATATTTAAGGTTCTAAAAATCTTTTTCTGCTGTGGTCAAATTTAATTTCTTTCATTTCTCCCTTTCCTATAACATATGGAAGTAATATTAAGGGTATCTGTGCATGATAAAGTTTTCAGTATGGAATGCTAATGGCTTTCTGTGCATAAGCTCAGATTTTCCTAACTTTGCCTTCTTTTTCTCTTTGCTGCTTGTCAGCTTTCTCTAGATTAATTTAAATGTGAACAGATAGAAGTTCTAAATGAATATCAAACCACTGCTCCAGGGGAATTACTACAAAACAGAGTCCCAGTCCCAGCTCCTGGCAGTGTAAGCTTCCACCTTTGCTCATCAGGCCCTTTCATCAAACCCTCCAGTCTAACCATGAAGGTATCCACTCATAAGGTTTTATGAAATACACTTAAAAATAGTGTGAACATGGTTGAGCATGCTGCACATGGTTTTCTATCATAAACCCAAACAGATTTATTCTGCTGCAAGAAGCACCGTGGTGCCGTGTTGCAGCAGGAATGCATTCCCTGGGTGCAGCAACTCACGTGCAATGAAGGCCTAGAGCATGGTGCCTGACATGATGCAACTCATCACTGAACACAGGCAGATCTGGGATCAAACTAGCAGAACATCATTGGAGAAAAAGGGTGTAAAGAGCTGATAAAAGCCAAGAGGCTCCAGCCTCTCCACTCTCCCCATCCTGATGGGGTTTCTGTGTTTCCCAGGACAGCTGGTGTGGGTGTCATTTACCTGCTCCTCTTTGGAGAGTGTTCACAGCAATGAAAGTTTCTCCTTCAGGAAAGTCCAGGAGTACATGTACCGTTTGTAAATCTGTAAGTTAGTGCAAAAGAGGACTTGCCAGCTGTGTAAACCTGTATATAGATATGGAGCATTTGCATGAGTTGTTGGACTGAAGCATGAACGAGTGGAAAATTAAATGGATCGTTCCTTCCTGAAAGTCTACCACATGAATGCAAAAAGGAATGAGGAACGAGGAGGACCCTACGCACAATGAAATTTGCTATTGTTTTCCAGTTAAAATTCCACGAAATCACCCCTTTTATTATAAGTGCCTGGTGTTTTGTGGTGAGCAGCAGCTTAGCAAGGAAAAGATTAGTACTGTTGGCAATTTACTCTTTCACTGTTGCTTTATGTTCCTGACCCTCCTCTTTCTCCTTCCATCACTTTTATGGACCCAGGTGTTTTCCTCCCTGACACAGCTCAGCTTTACTGCTGCATGTGAGTCTCATGATACCCAGAAAAGTAAATAATGCTGGTTTGTACCGAACATCTGTAGCCTATGACATTTCTGAGAAGACAAGTTCTTCACCAATTTTGCTTCAATTTTCTGTCCCTGATATAATGAAAGAGAGACAATACATCAAGAAAGAAGTGGGAGATGAGAAAATAGAAGGAAAGGGAAAATCGGTGGAGTGCAGTAATGGAAGTTTTACACACTTTTGCAGTTTAGAGGAGAAAAAGAAATACTGCCAAGCAGCAAGAATGACACAGGATGAGTTTTCCATGGTCATGTTATATGGCAGAATGCATAATACTTTACCTCATCAAGGCTCATTTCTGAGTTTTATGAGAGCTTGCATTTGTTTCTTGAGTAGAGGAAGAAAATAGAGGCAAACGTGACTCGCAGCCCCCAGGCATGATTCTATCTCATCATTTATACATGAGGCTAAAGAAAGCAGTAGACATTCTTTTAATCAGCAATCTGGGAGCGAGGCCTCATGATGAGACTGACTGTCCACAGCCTGCTGAATCCTATAGTCTGCAACACGCATATTGCCAGCGAGTGGGCCCACTCGCTGGGAAAGCAAATTTCTCTCAGTCCAAAGGCTTTCACTGTTTGCATGTATTGATATATCCTGCTCAGGTTGTCTTCTGTCAAAATACACATTGCAAATGTTCCGTGACCCATTTATCACCATTTCCAGACCCTTTGGAGTTCTCAGCAGTTCATGTAAATGAGCAAGTAAAAATCCAACAGATCCCATCATCTGCAGTGGTGTTAGGGTTATTTGTGTGAGTTTTGATTTTGCTGGGCAGGAAGGAGGCAAAGGGTATGATGGTTTTCTGAAGAGATTTTCCATCTAGAGGTGAGTAAGAAGTCATGGGCAAGTGTTAAGAAAGTTTTTGCTGAAATTTGCTGATTGATATGAACATTCTTCTTCTTTCTTCTGCCGTAGGCACCTGTGTTTTTCAGAATTACAGGAAACTGGGCTGGTTGGACTAAAGCAGTGTTCCAAAATGCCACCTGGCCAGGAGTTGCACTGTCCCCTGACTTTCCATGTTACTCTATACCTTTGCAAATAAGGACTGTATCTTTTCCACTGCCTTCTAACTTCTCAGGTATGGCCTTCCTCTTCATGTGCTGGTTTTAGTGCGCTAAGATATAAGCCTATTGAAGAGCAGGAATGGAAGTAATTTCAGTGATTTATTTAGGGCTGGTGTCAGGCACTGACACTGTTTATAGTGACACCTACAGCAATTGCCTTGTCAGACTTTGGCTTCTTCAGCTGAGATAATTTAAAAATCTGTAGAACTGATGTAATCTCTGGTATTAAACAGTAGTTTCTCTTAATGCACTGGAAGGTATGCTCATACTTTGGAAAGCAAACGTTTATCTTGCTGAGAACTTGTCAATAAGGCAGCGTATGGAAAGAGCACAACATGCAACCTGCTTCATTAAAAGCTGAAGCAAAGACTGTAAGGACAGATCAAGAGTTCAGTCACACTGTCTCTGATAGACTTATTTCTCCAGCAGTCTCTGGCTAATGGAGTTGCTAAGATAGAGTCTGATGTTTAGTAGCATTTGGTGATTTTTTCTTCAAATAGTGCTATTAAAAAAACCCCCACCAAACCCAACAAATACCTGCTTTGCTATTCCAGAATATTGTGCAGCAGTGAATTTCTCTCTTTGCTTATGCATTCTGTGTGATAAGTACTTTGAATAGTTTTATATTTGTTTCTTAACTATATCATTTTATGTTTGCTATTATTTTGCTGTAAAAGTAAGGTAAAATAGTTATCTATCATTGTTCTGTTCTAATATTTTTTTAATAGTTTTCTATTATATTTTACTTGAGACATCTCTTTTCCAAATTAAAACATCCTATCCTATTTAATATCTCCCTTCATAGAAGGTGATCTATTTGATCTAATCATAATTGTCACTCTTCATTAAGTCTTCTTAATTCTGCTGTATCTTTTTCAAGGTGAAGAGAATGAGCATGCATGCAATATTCAAGGTACAGGTAAACCAAGGGATGATGCAGTGACCCAGTGGTAATTTCTGACTAGCTCTTTGATTCTGTTTTAACAATTCATAATCATCTTCATCATCATCCTTTTTTTTAAGATAACCCTTTTATTGTCTACCCACAAAAACATTAAGATTTCTTTTCTGAGTACTGGATAATTTAGATGCCATTAGTGTATCCATGTGGTTAAAAATGTTTTTCCTCTAGGTGCATTTAAATTCAATACTTTGAATGTATTGATGCTGAATTTTATCTGCCACTCATCTTTCAGTCACTCTGTATCATAAGATCCTTTTAAGTCTTTTGCAGGTGTTGTCTTTAGTACCTTGAATAATTTTATCACATCAGCAAATTTCATCCTGTTATTGCATAGGCTCTGTCTGGATCATTAATAAATATGTTGAGGGACACCCGTTCTGTTGCAGACACTTGTAGATCTCCACAGCTAACCCCCTCCAACCACTGTGAAAAGCGACCTTTCGCTATCGGTTAGATATTAATTTGAGGATTTTTCCTTTTACCATAGGAGAACTTATGGTTCTCCTATGGTAAAAGGATATTTTGAGATATTGGTCTATCTCAACAAATTACTAAAATTTCTACTTGGGGTCACTGAGGTACTGGTGGCATTGGTTCTGCTGAGAGCACAGGTGATCCATAAATACATGTTTAGCACCCTGCTGTCAGTTCGTTCTGCAGTGCCTGGATGCATATTGGTGTTCATGTGTTCGGTACCTGGAACTTATTATGTGACAAATATAAATATTTGACCATAGACTGTGGAGATAGCACATATTTAAGATGAAACCTGACAATGGTTACTTTGTGGAAGTCTATCTGTCCTTATTGAGAGTAGAAAACTGGAGGTTACAGATTATTTTACAGATTAAAAAGACAAAACAAAAAGTACAAAGGTCAGAAAATGAAAATCACTGTTCATTTTACAGACTTTTTTTAATACTTGATGAAAATGTCCTCTCTGAATGTGGCAAATCCAGTCCAGCTATGTTGACCCAACATAGCTGAAGAAATAACAAGCACAAACTACCCATGACTTTTTCTCAGTTGACTTGAGGCACAACACTGTAATCCTAAAAGGCAGCACCAACCAATAAATGGACAGCTCTGAGCTCAGGAAACGTACGAAATCATTCTTGTTCCAAAACCAACATCTAATACTGTCTTAGTCTTTTTGCAATTTTTTTTTTTTTAAATGCATCATTTCTTAATGGTAACTGTTACTTTGAGGTGAATCTCATTCTATAGACATAAACGGATGCAGTTGATAGGAATGCATAAAAAATCATTGAAATCAGGTGTATTTATTCAGAATATATAGTCATGCACACTCAGATATAGAATATGTTTATGCTAGCAGAAATAAAGTGAACTACAAATGTTTCCAAAGCACAAAAATTTTAAGTGATAAAATGCAATGTGACTGTAATTCGGTGATAAATAACTCTAATATCACTGTAAAATATAAGAAGTAAAACTATCAAATAGCCTGTAGACTTTATCTATAAAACAGAAAGCTGAGTATATTGTCTTATTTATTCTCATCTTCTAACCTGTCAGGAGAGCATGATGGCCTTTCAGAGATGTAGTTCTTGAATAAGAGTCAATATAAACCAAACTGTGTGGGATTATATATCTTTAGCTAAATGGATGCAATATGATACAGATCATTAACTCTAAACACCTCATCCATTCATCTTTACAACACACATACTGAGGTTGCTGGATGAGGAATGCTGTTGAGGGCACAGACCATTTTTAACTGTGATAGAAGAGTAAAATAAGTTAAAAACATGAAGTCCTTGTGAATTTTGCATGAATTATTTTTTAGTTTAAATAACATTTGATACATATACCCCTTCCCATTAATGTTTACTATATATCACCCTGAAATATAAAATGGGGATGCATTTACTTCGAAGTGATGAAAAAACGTAGAGCGGAGTGTTGTTTTATTTTCCTGGTGTGTTATACATTACATTGTTCTTTTTATCCTCCCACAAAAATGACTCCTGTAATTCAAGAAAACAGTTCTCTAGATGTTACTATCTTCACCGAATCATGGTAAGTTACAGTGTGTCATTGCTGTTGCCTACAATTCATATTTAGATAAATCTCACAACCTTCCAAGGAAAGCCCATATTTATAGGCATCTGAGGCCATATTTCTATTTCACAGATAAAAATTTATTTGGTGACAGAAAGCATCCCAGCACTTTAAAATATAGATTTGCAACTGTGGTGTATTGTTAAAATTTAGTGCAGCTTTTACATATAAGTACTTCATGGCTGTATTTTATAATGAAAAGCATAATCTACATTTACACATTACCCTGTGGACTTTATACTCACTGTACCAATTTATTCAGATTTCTTGTCTGGACTGTAAAAGCATTTTTTTCCTCTCTATCTAAGGTTAAATAAATGAAAGGGTAGGTTCTGCTATTAAGGTCAAGGAAATAATACAAAATATTAGACTAAATGAAAACAAGAAGGAGAAAAGCTGTAAGTTGTGTTCTTTTTACTAATAACCCACTAGGATGCAGTCACACAAAGAGATCACGGTCAAAATATGATTCATGGAGAAAAAATAGCAACTGTTATGTCTGGAGTTTATTGAAAAACTAACAGCTGGATTTGAAATCAATGTTATTATTATATCTTTTGATTGAGGTTACATTATAAGGATCATTTCCAGCAATGGAACTGACAGTTGCTCAACACTACTGCAGAGAACAACGATTGATCCAAAACACATACAATTACTGGCTTTCCAATTGTTCCCAATAAAATACTGCCTATAACCAGGTGGAGATTTCCTTTGAAACCCTTAGAATACTAACAGCTATCGCCTACAGTTATTCTTGGATGCTTTGTAGTGCAAACATTGGTATAACTATCTCAAATATCAATGATATTTAAGCTACATGTATATCTGCTAAAGGTAACTGAATGTTAATGATTCATAATAAATTAAATATTTTACTGTAGCTCCATTACATTTGTGCTAATCTTTTCTTTTGTTAAAGCAACGATTGAAAACCCAGCTCCTCTTGGTATGGAATTTAGGTGTAGACTCTGTCTCTATTTACCCAATACCATTCACACTCCACAAATCTTGACCTGTTGGTATCAAATTTAGCTGCTTGGCCTTTGTTCCCCTTCTCTTCCCTCAGCATGACACCAGCATTTTATGTATGTGGTGAGAAGCTTTTCAGCTCCTTCTTTTGCTTTTATTTGTGCTAAAAACTTGCGTGAACATATTTCCAGTACTTCTTCCCTTTATACTTCCTCACAGGTAACCCGGAACTGCCTGAATGATAGGAGAAGGATTGGTTAATAGACCTAACAGAGTTGATTGGTTAATAGACCTAACAGAGTTGGCCCATCTCCTGTCTGTAGGTATTGTCAGCAGTGTGTTAAAGGGTGGGAAGAACGCCAGGACTAAGAGATGGAAGATGGTGTGAGGAAAAGAATAGGGGAGCAGGAAGATTTTTGTTTGTTTTTAATCCATAGAATTTCAGTGTCTCACAGCCAGACCAGTTTATCCAAAAGGACAGTAGGTACTGACAGAATAGTAGGAGCAAGTTTTCCAATATGTAGTGGTTTAGGCTAAATGTCACCCAATGCGCCTTGAATGTCCAGCCCATAATGCCATATGGAACAGGAATCCACGAAATTCAGAGCTGTGTGTAAAGAAGGCAAAATGCATAGAAACTAAAGTTAGAACCTGTAGTAGAACTATGGATACCTGTCTAAACCTGGTTTATTTCTCTTCAAGCTGCATGTAACTGCAGTTATCTTTTACATTATTGTTCATAAAGCATTCTTTAAAAGAACAAGAAATACATATGTGTTAAACTCCAATGGAAATGTTCAAACACCCAAAATGGCAGAGTTAGACTTTCTGGGTTTCATCCAGGTGCTTGGATGCTCTCGTGTCCAACATCTGTTGCTCATATTAGACAACATCCAGTCTTATCAGAGTAGGCTTTGCAATGCTTTGCATAATCATTGCATGGATGCTTTTAAGTCTGTATCCCTGGAACAGAAGAGCCCCAAGTACTTTTCATTTGTACAAAACTCCTAAAAGTTAATTGTAATTTAAATCCAGGACAGCGATAATTAAAATAACTGCATCAGGGTTTTTCAGTGTTGGTTTGTATTTTTTGTATTACCTTTTGTCTCTCATGTTTACAGGCTGTATATTTTCAAGTGAAATCCCTCTTTAATATAGTCTTTGCTTTTCAAAGAACCTATTGGATTTCCCTCGTGTAAGGGTTTAATAATAACAATAAGAGTGATGGTTTGGATTACAAAAATGCCTTTTCTACCCTCAAAGCATCTCTTCCCAATGGCAGATGAGGAAATAATCATTGCACCTAATGGCAGAGAACAGGTAAATCTTCAAACCTTGTGGCTCTATTGTATTCCTTCATATCATCCCCTACTAATATTTAATCCTTTCAAAAATCCTTTGACTGGCTCTTTCTTCTCCTCTGAGCTTCATTTTCCTAAATCTTCTCATGCCTTTTGATACAGTTAAGAAGATTAGACAGACTTAGGAGGAAAATTTCTTTTTCTTTCTTTCTTTCTTTCTTTCTTTCTTTCTTTCTTTCTTTTTTTTTTTTTCTAAACACATGAAGACTTCGGGGTGTCTCTTAAGAACAAGCTATTTTGTGAAATTACAGTGATTGTGTCAGCAGTCTGTACAGCCACGTGGCACTTAGCTCCTAATGCAGTGTACATTTATCTGAAGGATTCATTCCCTTAAGTTCACTGCAGTTGGGACCAGGCCTTTTCCATCCATCACTCCCCAAATTTCATCATTTCTTAATTAAATGAAAGAGAAGTGGTCCGAGCACCAGTGCCATGAAATGCTGCCTTTCTACCACAGATACATAAAAAGAACATCTGTTCAATTCTCCATCACGTCTGAGGCTCCCAACTGTGGTGTTTGTAGCACATCAGAAAATGCGCTGCCTCTTTCGCAGAGGGCGGCCATGAGGCTCTGGGGCTGGCCTAAGCTTGTGACACACAGGAGATCTTCTCCCAGGAGAGCCGCTGGCTTCCTCTTTGTCATATGTAGAAAACTGTCTGGGCAACAGCTACAAGAAAGAAGAGGACCTTAAAAAGCTTAATTCCCCTGATTTTGCCTCCAGGCTACAACAGCTTGGGCAATGAATGCAGCCGTCCTCCATGGCTGCAGTTGGCACAGAGCTGTGCTGGGAGGAGCTGCAGCAGGCTCTCTCCAGGAGACTTTGAATTACAGCTTCTGAAAACTGCTGTTCCCCACGTGTGCTGCATGTTTTGTTGAGTTTTCCCATGCCCTGTATTTCTGTGACACAAGAAAACGAGGAAATTATAACTCGCGCAAGAAATCAAGGCAATAATAACTTCAGAAAAAAATTCTGTCTTACAGCATGGAATGGTGGAAGAAAAACTGGTGGGAGGCAAAAGCCGTGTCATTTAGGGATTTCAGTTTGCAGTTCAGGCCAGATTTCTGTCTGACCTTGGCCAAACCCATTTACTTTCCTTTTTGGCTTCAGAGAAGAATAGAAAATCCCAAAGGTAATCTGCAGATGAAATCTGTTAAGGACTATGAGACATTCTTATGCAAATAAAAGCCCTAAGAGTGTTTAGCTAGACAATATGCTTCCAGTAAATATTAATGGAAAAGTTTTCCCTAGGTTTTTGTTATGGTTTACCCATAATCAGACTCCAAAGTGTAGAGAAGGCAGATGTTTGCCTGTTCACAATTTTTTTTTCTTGTGGTTTCAAATATCCCACAGAAAGTCTGAGTTAAAGTTTATGTGTAAGTGGTTCTATAGGATAGTAATGCTTAGCAAATTTTCTTGTATTAGCATATTAATCCTGATAATGTAACTACAAGCTTATTGCCTGAAATTTCTAACTGGTGCAGGGGGCCTAGCTCCCTGAAATTAGGTGATTTAAACCCATCACAAAAGGCTGGATTTTCAGTATGTTTAGCACCCACAGCTCCTACTAAATTAAATTTCATTAACTTTTCAAAAGACACAGTGGGAATATCAGCACCAGCAGTAGAACTAGGGGATTCCTGCCAGCCAATACAGCATTCACACTGCTCATCTCTGTTACAGAGAAGCCTGTTAGCAGAAAAAGTTCAGCATACAGTGAAGATCTTCAGCATCAATAATGGAGAGAAAATGGGATTTGGGGTTGACTGATGCCAGTGGCTCCACTGATCACAATTCAGCTAGGCCTTCGTTTAACCCTTCGGGACTGGTTCCCACGTGCAGTAAGCATTTACCTGCCCTTAGCCGCAAATAGTCTGCACAGAGTATGAAAATACTCTTTAAATTGCTAGAATGACATTAGAAATAACCTTAGAATAGAATCAGGCCCTTTAATGAAGATTTGAGAGAATAAAGTAAAAATAGTGTTGTTCCCTATGGGAAGTTACTGGTTAAAGTATTTATATGCCTACTACAGGAGAGTATTCCTGCAATTCCCAGGAGCAAAGACATAGTAGCAGTAAACTTAAAAAAGGAGGGATACTAAGCAATAATGTACAGTAGTAACAGGAAAAGAAATCTGCAACATCCCACGTGATGATGGTAATCAAAGACAGTTTAAAAAAATCAAGTTGAAGTATTTTAATTTTTGCAGTGTGTAAAGAAGAGAAATTAATTTAGGATGACCTGAACATATTTTGCAAAAGCCAGTGTTGCTGGAGTGGAATACAGATGACTCAAGAATGCTACTTATATTTGTAATATTCAAGCTGATGAGAAGTTGTCCACAGTGTACACACTATTGGAATACCATTAATGAGGATACAACATTCTGAGATTAAATTTACAGGGTGTTCAGACATTGTGATTTTGTTTTAATAATGCTAATCATAGATCTTTTAAACAAATGTGATTAGTTAGACTATACATTACATATTTAAATCACCACTACTCCCCTATTTCACAGTAACTAAGAGCTCTGGGCAATAATAAAATGTGAGTAATGACTCTTTCCATTTCAACCCTGTAAGCAAGAGGTAGAAATGCTCACTGTTTATGAGAAAATTGTGATTGGGGGAATGAAAAAGCAGTAATTGTTTTGCATTAAGTAAACAAATGAAACTGTTATATATTAATGCACTCTCAATTTTATTATATCTTAGTCAGAAATTCTAATCAGCTGTGACAGGAACTGAATGAATTGGCAGCACCCAAAGGTGCTGCTTATTAATTTATCATAACAAATAATGATGGTGTGTCAAAGTAAATTATGTCACTTCATATGTTGTGTGTCTTTGTTTTAGAATACCAGCAGTGAAAAAGGGGTGTTGACTTTCCCTTTCCAAAGTCAGAAGTGTTAAGCTATCCATGTGTTGTCTGGTTTTATGTTTCCCTCCCTTTTCACTATAATTTGGATTAATCACTGGGCAACCATGTAGGCAGACAAAAATAGACACCCACATGCATATTTTCCCAGAAACACTGGGAAATTCTGTTTCCATACTCCTTTGCTTTTGCACTGAGATAGTTAAATTCTGGTTTACACAATATCAGTGCTTGGAATCCACACCAGAGTTTGCTTTTCAAGGGGAGATTACATATATGTGTGTAGATGATAATTTAAATAGGTATTACATGTACAAATGCATATGTACACATGCACACATATATTCATAAGGTCAGAAACTATTCTTAACGCTAAGGGAACACCATCTATAGGGATAGGAAGAAAGGGTTCCTTTGTTTTCATCCCTGAGGACCAAAACATGAAATCTTAAGTGATTTGTCCAGTGTCTGAAAGTAAGGTAGTGTCCCCAACAGGAATGTAACCTCGATCTCATTCACTCCAAGCCTCAGCTGCTTCAGTCTACTTTTCCTTTCCAGTAATATTTCTAATCTGTACCTCCAGCCTTGTGTGCCAGTGGTACCTTAACTTTTATTAAAAGTCCTTTTGAAATCAAATATCCAAATACAGAATTGATAGAAGGAAAAGCAATTTTACTGGGTTAGACTGCATTGAACTGATACTGGTTCCCTGATTAAAAGTTACACAACTGAGTGACCACTTTAGTGTCTATTTTTGACACTTTTCAAGTGTAAACTTTGAATCACTGCATTTTTATTAAATGGGAATGAAATTTCATCCTGAATAGATGAGATCTTTCTGACAAAGATGAAATACAGGGGGAAAATATGCACATGTGTGTAATGTGAATATTATTGCCTTGAATTTCCCAAACAAAATCCAATTTGCTGCCAGATACAAAAATTAGTTTGTAGTACTGTCCTTATAGCAAGTCAGAAAAAGTGTTAGCTGGATTGCTATTCTCAGAGATTGTCACAGGACATTTCTGCAATGAACACAATTCGAAAAGTAGTTAGGAAAGACATGTCTGAATATCCACTTATTTTAATTATATAAACTTATGGATGTCATTATATGGTGTCCAATGTTCATTGTAACAGCAGCTAAGGATTTGAAAATAACCAGACTACTCAAAGGTACACACAAGCATGCACAATCTACTAATTTGCAAAAGCAAGATCCAGGGAATTGCATCTGTGAGCCTGCAGAATGTTCACGTTGACACCAAAATCCTTCAACAGACCTTGAATTCCCCCTTCGAAGTCAGTGCAGCTTCCTTTCTCCAAAAGTGTCTGCAGACCTTGTTTGGAGTGAAAACCTGTTCCTGAAAACCTTGCAGCATCACTGCAGTCAGAGCCAGGACCTCTCTGTTTTCCTAAACTGAGCTTCTGCTTTCTGCTGTATCAGCAATGGAAAGCAGTGGTATCCCTGGGCAGGTCATGCTTGGTCAAAAAACTTCTTTTCAGGTCAATCTTCTGTAACTTAAGTTGAAAAAAAGTAATAAGGATTTTTCCACTCAAACCAAAGTGACTCTCTACTGACGGGTTATATCACAGAATCA
>VZTG01004640.1:37766-67689 GCA_013397845.1 Melanocharis versteri
ACGGTCCGCACCTGGCCAGGGTTGTTACTGCCCATAACTGTCCTCACCTGGGCAGGGTTGTCACTGCCCCTGACTGTCCTCCCCTGGGCAGGGTTGGTATTGCCCATGAATGTCCTCACCTGGGCAGGGTTGTTACTGCCCATGAATGTCCTCACCTGAGCAGGGTTGTTACTGCCCATGAATGTCCTCACCTGGGCAGGGTTGTTACTGCCCCTGACTGTCCTCACCTGGGCAGGGTTGTCACTGACCCTGACTGTTCTCACCTGGGCAGGGTTGTTACTGCCCATGAATGTCCTCACCTGGGCACGGGTGTCGCTGCCCATAACTGTCCTCACCTGGGCAGGGTTGTTACTGATCCCGACTGTCCTCACCTGGGCAGGGTTGTTACTGACCCTGACTGTCCTCTCCTGGGCAGGGTTGTCACTGCCCATAACTGTCCTCACCTGGGCAGGGTTGTCACTGACCTTGACTGTCCTCACCTGGGCAGGGTTATTACTGCCCCTGACTGTCCTCACCTGGGCAGGGTTGTTACTGCCCATAACTGTCCTCACCTGGGCATGGCTGTTACTGCCCATAACTGTCCTCTCCTGGGCACAGGTGTTACTGACCATAACTGGCTCCACCTGTCTATACTTAAGGGTTTACCAGCCTCTCTCCTAATCTCTGGGATATTCCTCTGAATTTCTCAGTTGTCTTCAGACCCTTCATGGCTTAGTGCCTCCTGCCTGCGGAGGGTGCCTGTGCCCCCACTAGTCCCTGCTGGTCTGTGTAAGGTTCCTCTCCCCCAGCTTTGTCCAGGCGGCTCTGGCTGCAGCCCTGCTCCTGGACTCCTCATGTGGTGACCTGCTGTGGGAAGGACCCTCAAACAAGCAGGTATCTCCCTGCTTTCTTTACCTGTTTTTGAAACCTGTCTTTTTTAATATTAGTTTCTGCCTTTATTGCCTTATCAAAGCATGGCCTGAGGCCTCCTCAAGTGATGAGGGGCAGTAATTTCACCAGGGGAGGGTGGGTCTTCAGGTCTGCATCTGCCTGGTTGGGTTTTGGGGCTTTGTTGGTCTGTTTTAAGTTGATGTCCTGAAGCATGTAATTTTCTGAAAGGCTTTGTGGTTCCTTTCTAATTTGCTTTTTCTCCTAAAAAAGCATAGCCTAGCTTCATTTGTTTGTCTGTAAAAGCATGTGGGTTTAGGTGGTGTGCTCTAGAGATAAGATCAAATGTTAGCTGGGATTTTTGGCCTACAAGATAACTTGATTAAGTCAGTGATGTTGTACCAACACAAAGGTAGTTATTGATCAAGTCTTATGCAACAACTGCGAGTTGCATTTTTTACTTCATTTAGATATTGGTCTTTGCTTTGTCAATTCTTAAAGAAGATGTGGGTACTAGAAAGAGCATTTGTAGAGGTGCAGGTAAAGTCCTTGAAAGATGAGCAGGTGGAAAGCTCAGTCTGGGAGATGATATTGAGGGCTCAGGGAAACTGGGGCAGCCTGTGGACAGATGAGGGAGGAGGGATGGGAGAGGGCTGATGCTAAGAGGATTGTCATTGCTGCCTGGTGGCTGCTGGCAGAGGTGAGGATGGAAGTGGAAGTGTTGTAGCTGTGCTCAGTGTGACTGTCACAGCAGCTGCAGTCAGGAGAGGTGTCCTGGTAATGGAAATAAATTGTGTGCTGTGGATTTGCAGAGGAAAACACAATGGTAGAAGGACAGAGAGTGAGATGTTAACTGCACTGGACTTGGAACTGTAGCTTAGATATTGAGCTGAAATGAAAAAGGCAGAAATAAAATTAGCTGACTTAAAAAAGGAAATGGGGAGTACTGAAAGTGAAAAACAAGGAGACTGCCTGTCTATAGAATACGGTAACTTAATGGAAATGCAGCTTTCCTGGCTGTGGCCCTGTAGCTACCCATCTGAATATCTAAAGAGCAATACATCAGGAGAAAAAAGGCAGCTCTTCCCTGTTCTTTGCTAGGAGAAGTATATCCTGCAGGTCTGAAAGCACTCTCCGAAAGATAAATAAGACTGGACCAATTTTAAGTATTAATATTAATAATGCTGTCTTGGACTTCAAGGGTAGCTTTGCCACTGATTTTATTATCACAGTACAAAATGGCAGCATGCAGAAAGATTGCTTCCAGTGCTTTTTGTCAGAGCTCCCTATGCCTTTCATGAGTCACTGGATGGGTCTGGGATGTTAGCTGCCACAATTACATTTGTTGTTTAGGTTATTCAGGTGCGACTGGGGAGACAGAAGGGTTTGCTGGTGCAGCTCTCCTTTCATGGTGGGTGCACCTTGCCTGGCCAGACTGCCTTAGATCTGCCATTAAAATCAGCATCTCCTACTTTGTACTTCACAGCTTCTGTGCTGAGAATCAAATCACCTGGGTGGCTGCTGCTGGCTTAATAGCATAATTGAGTAGTCTAAGCAGCATCTTAGCAGCTGCTCCAAGAGGCTTTAACCTCCATGTATACACATTTCCTGGGATTTTGTTTTACAAAGAGAGGGATTATTGCCATATTCATTGTAATCACTCTTAAGTACTGTAGGCCTGATTCCTGACTGCCTTGTACCTTCTGCAGTCATTTACAACTGTCGAAAAGGATGTGATGACACTAGAATGGCTGTGATATTATTACATTTGCAGAGAGATTGATTATACATTGCATATAGCAATGAAGAACAAGGGCACGTGCAGAATGAGTACAAAGTCTGGGTATTAAGGTATTTCTGAGGTGTAAGTGAATGCATGGTAGAGAAAGGCTGTGGAAAGAGAAAAGAAGACAGTGGAGACTTTATATTGTAATTCTAAATGAGGTTTCTATTCAAATCCATCTTTGTCTGCTGTAGTGCTTGGACTTGCTGGGAGTTGTATTGATCTTCAAGGCAACCCTTGCTCTAGACAGTGCTCTGTGCTGGGGTGTTTATTTTCAGCTGGGTTATTTTCCAGATCTTCTTAATCTCTCTGCAGTCTGCCATGCCGGGAGTGGGCTGGGTGTTTGGAACTGCTTGGAGGCAGTAATGATTTAAGCAAACGCAAAGGCAAATCTGATACTGATACGAGCCACCAAAATGCCTCACCAGTTCACTTTAAAAAACCCAAACAAAACCAACAGGGAACAGTAAACAGACTTCTGCTTGCTGTACTAAAGCTTGGATTAAGCTTGCAGAACCCCAAAGTTTGAGGTAGTAATGGCTATACCATTTTAAAGTTTGACTGCCAGGATTTCTTTGCCCTGAGAGCCAGCTCGCTCCAGACAGAGCAGAGCACAAAGAGCACAGACACCTGGAGGTTCTGGCTGGCACCTGAACCTGAGCTGACAAGACAGCCCTTGGCTTGTGATGAAGACAAATCTCCTTTTGCTCATGTATATCTGGCTCAACCTGGATGTTCTAGTTGTATTTCCACTCAAGCTGTAAATAGTTAGATAATTTTACAAGTGCCAGGGAAAAAAAAAGGTTGCTTCATCTCTTAGGGGCAGCTTATATGTCACTGTCTGTGATTCTGATAGCACAAAATGTCTCAGTCATGAAATGTCAAATCTTAAGTATGAGAAATAATCCTAAATTATATTAACATTTATTGAGGGGAAGGTGGAGAATGCATTTCAGAGCTTTAGTGGGAGTTTTACTAAATTTCCATATGAAGAAATCACTCCACTATTATTGTTGTTTGGAAGTGCCATATTTCGAAGGTTATGTTGTTGTCAAGGCAAAAGGTTCTGTATTGCATTTTCAACCAAGCCTGACTGATTAAGGGTGTTGGGAAGAATATGTTTTCCTTCCAGAATCTTAATTAGGTTGACTTTAACTCACGACAGGAGATTCTGCCAGCTGTCAGCTACTGCTTGGATCTCCTACTAATTAAAACTCTGAGGAAGCCTATTAAAGGTGTTCAAAAAGCCAAATCTCCCTTTAAAATATCTCTGGAACTGCAAAAAAAAAAAAAAAAAAAAAGTGTATGACAGTGATATTGCAGTGTAGATAACTTGTCTTTTGCTTTTCATGTTGACAAGATGCAACTTATATTATGTGGCTGAATAGGCTCTTCATTTCAAGCCCTTCCCTGTCACCTTCCTGGGAATGGACTGAAAGGAATTTAAGGTGATGTTTTGCTGGTTTTCAGTTTGGACATGTCTGACATTCAGATTTTCTCAGAATCTGAGTATGGCTGATACTGAAACACTTCTCTTGAGGTTTAAATTCTGAGGCAGCAGCATCCTGTAGTTTGTAAATATTTTCAGTGTTGAAACAGATGATGATATAATTTCTAATTACCATCATTTTTGTGCTGCAGTTCATGTTCTTAATTACAAGCTGCAATTGGGGTATATCTGTATTTTAAAGCTTTTCCAGTGTACCTGTTTCCGGCATGTTTGGAAAAAATCCTCCTTACTTATTTAGTCAATTTTCTAGAAAAACAAATACCCTAAGCTACTGCCAAAAATTTTGTTTTGGCAGTATCTCCTACTCCACTGGGGACCTGGCAAAATATCCCTTAACTTTTGTAGGCTGCCTGCAAAGGCAAAATTTTGCTATTATAACTGCATTTTATCTTTTCAGGTGTAGGTAGATAAAAATCTAGGAAGATTTTGCAGCAAGAAAGGACTTACTGCAACAGTAAGAGATTTCAGATGGCAGGGACATTAAATGGATGGGAAAAAAATATTGTTTTCCAGAAGGCCATTGAACTTCTCTCAGATTGTTGTAATTTTGTCCAGGCATGGATTTCGAAGTTGCTGGCTTCTTGGTAAGGAATTTAGGTACTAAGAGAAAAAATTTTGTGACAGATGAGAATAACTTCACTGAGAGACTTTCTCAGTAGATATCTGCTAAGAAAATTAATCAGCCATAATAAGTTCTCCCACGTGTTCTGGAAGGTGGCGTGTAGGATTTCTGATTTGTGGAGTAAAAAGCTTAGAGCTGCTGTCAAGATTTAAGGTAATTTGGGATTACTCCGGGGTGTGAAATGTGGGATTTCTCCAGAAGAGAAGTTACAGTCCCTTTGAACTCATGCATGACCTTTCTCTGCTCCCTCAGTCACGCATGATGGCAAGTGCTGCTGCTCCTGTCATCCTGGCACCTCACAAAAGTTTAAGAGCTCCCTATTTTTGCTCTAGGCATTTAGCCCCGTGCCAGGTGGGATTTTATTGACGTTCAGGCTCTGATTATGGACCTTACTGGTGCTCCTTTTCCCAGCTGGGGGCGTGTCTGGCAGCCCCTGTCCAGACAGATGGATGAGGGGTTGGTGCATCTGGTTCAACAGGGCAGTAGCTGAAGTCAGTCATAAACTGCTTTCTTCTTGGGAGATGCCAATTCCTGTTCCTATACTTCCCTTGAAATAGATGCTTTTTTGCAAATAATTGCCAAATGTTCATGCAGTGATCCTCTCTAGACATAGATACTTATTTGGGAAAAATTCTTACCTGCAATGTTGCATTTGTTCATTTGCTTATTCCTATTCCATGACTGACTTTGAGTCAGTATTGCATTGATCATATTTTTCCCACTGTTTCTTCAATTAATCATGATGTCATGCCAATGGTACTTATTATCTATTACATAGCTGTAGCTTTTATAAGGTGCCAAAGTAATTCTTCAAGCATTTAACAATTTAATAGGTTAATTAAAGGGTAGGTTTTATTAATTGAATTTCAGACAGCAAGTTCCATCATATGCTTTGGGAAAAGATAACATGATTATTGAAACCTCAATACCTAATATGCTTGGATGTGTCCATTACTGGAGAGAAGAATGAAAGTTTTGGGGGAAAGAAAAAAAACCAAAACCACAGCAAGCTTGTTTGAGCACTCCCAAAGGAATAGATAAATGTCAGACCTTTCCAGGCAATACTTCAGGTTTATGCAATTCTGTTCCCTGATTTAATAACAGAAGCACATTCAAGAATGAGGTTATAGGTATTTTTGTTTGGTTTGGAACAAAACCTTCTTGGTGTGTGTTTCTGTGTGTTTTCTTAGTTTACACAACTAAGTTTTTTTTAATTTGAACTTTTTCCTTTCCTCCTCTAAAAGAAATGTAGCTTCTGTTCCTGCTATTATGTTGGATTACCTAGTTTTTTTCTGGATTAAAGATGCACATTTATTTAATAGGCAGCTGGTTTATCTAGGCGCATTTGTGTCTCTCTTGCTGAAGTTGATTAGGAAACTGTTTCTTTCTTAATCAAACTGCACAGAAAGGAAGAGTGAATTTTTTATTTATAAAAGCTTTACTCAAGAGGCACTAGATCCTTATTCATGTATTAATTGACTTTTGTCATCTGGGGGTACTAAACTATTCTAACACTGTAATATGGCTCTCTCAGAGTCTTAGTGGTGTAGAGCTATTTTTAAGTATTACCATATGGGAATCTGGTAACATTTCATTGTCTAAGAAGTAAAATGGATCATAAAATTATCAGGTACATCCATACAAAGTTCACATGGCAAGTGAACGCCTCTGGAGTACTGAGTGGGGCAGTTGGTAACTCCATCCGTGTGCTTAATATGCAGCATTTTGATCTAATTAAAACTTTGTGATTAGAACCTCAAAATAATGGTTATCATTGAGTGCTGCATCTTTCTTTACATCTGCCATTTTGCAATCCTGTTTACATACATATATATCTGTATGCTCACCCAGAAAATTTGTGGGCTTATATGGGCTGGTGTGAAATCTGGAGCTGTCAGATTTTTTTCCCACATTCTGGTAGAGCTGTGTGCCACTCCAGTCTCTTTTAGCAGCATATTTCCCAGTTTTCACATCAGCATAGGTACCAGTTTATCTCATCGAACGAGTTGTGGCAAGGAGACTTTACCTTTTGACCTGTGACAGTAATAAAAGGTGCTATTTTAAAAAAACACAAATTGTAAAATTCGCCAAGGTGCTCAGATAAGGTATAAACTATTTTTTCCCAAGCAATGTGAAGATAAACAAAATCAAAATACAGAAGGTATTGATCTCTTTTATAGGTAAACTGTTTTAAGTGATTTAAGCTCTAGACTTTAATCACTATGTTTTACGTAAGTTTGATCTGAGGGGTTACCACTTTGAACTAACAGCAGGCTGAGAATGTTAATAGGGTGTCAGTTGAAAGCTCTGCTCTAAAATACATAATCTGTATTTTAAATTGGGAATTTGCTGTCCAGCAGAAGGGTAGCTCTGCTTTTCCTGCCTCTGTGAAAGCCCCGGTGCCTCAGGCTGGTGCCTGCCCCCAGGAAGGGGCCAGAAGTGTGTGGGTCAGCAACTGCAGCAGCACAGAGACTCTCCTTGTTCCAAGCCTGTCTGTCCTGGGCATCCTGCTTGCTCCTGGCCTGTCCCACATGTACGGGACAGGCGAACGGAAGAGACACGCGATGTGACGGAAAGCAGGGACAGCATAGAATCTCCTTCCCCCTTCATCCCACTGATAAGCATCACCTTAGGAATGTAGTCCTACTAACCCCAGTAGTTTTCCACTCCTTGCTAACTCTGGCCATCCCACAATCCCCCTTCCCGACTAGAGAAGCCCCTGGACTATATAACCCCATGAGATAAGATAATAAACGCCATTTGACCATCCACCACATTGGTGTCTGTGAGTCTTGGACCGAGTGGCACGGGGGAGGCCGTGCTGACGCTTTGAACCAGGTCGCCATGCCTTCGTAGCAGAGGGCAACACCCACAGCACCTGTGCCTTGGCCCCACCTGGTGTCTTCTGTGATGCCTTCCCATTGCCCACCTCCAGCTCAGGATACCTGCTGATTTCCAGCAAGAAAACCCTTGTGAAAGTAACACTTGGCTCATGGTGGGCAAGCAGCAGCATCCTTATGTTGAATTATATCCACTCCAACTTACAGTTCCTTTTCATGTTTTAAGATCTCTTATGAGAAATGATAATCCCTCCTATTTTGCGCTGTTTGGCAGTTGAGTGTTTATAGATCCTGTGCAAGAATGATTTTCTGGCTGCTGAGCTCATTTGCTTTATTGTACATGTAAGGCACACTAACATGCCAGTGAAGGGGACCATGGTAGCTTTCAGACAGTGATTAATTTCTTAAACAACTATTTAATACTTCAAATATAGAAATATTAAGTGTACAATTCATCTTGATTCAACTCTTCAGATACAACTAGTCCTTCAGGTCGTTCACCTTGTTGCATCAGAAAAGTAAATCTAGTACTAGTCGTCTTGCTTTCTTGGAAAAACAAAATGAAATTCCTTATAGGTGATATAGGACTAATGAAAACCAGAAAGTATCATGCAGTGTTTTTATACTGGATGCTCCTGTATTCTAATAACACATGCCCATAAGAACATTATGTGCCAGTTTTATAGGAATGCCTGTGGAGAGTTTACCACTTAGAGCTTTCAAGTAGCATTTTCACAGTTTTAGTAAAATTATGGAGGAAAAAAAAAGGGGAGTCCTTTTGTTTCCTTTGTAATGCTTTCCTTGCCTCCTCTTGACTCCACAGTTGAAATTAGTGTACAGATGCCTTGAAAACTGTTAAGGGATACAAAATGTAAACAGTTTACCTTTTTGTCTCTGCCCACTAGTTCACGTGTTCAGTGGTAGGACAGAATGGCTTCCCTGAAGTTTGCAGCTTTTCCAGAAAATTCTAGAGTTAAACCCAATTTCCATAAGTATCTCTGAGAACAGGGCTATCACAAGGTTACCAGGACACACAAACATGTTTGTGGAGTCCAAGGGATGTGCATATCTGTTTCATGTCAGGAGAAAATTTCTTCTGTTCAAGGAGAGGTTTCAGGGAAGTTCTGCACAGACAACACAACAGGAAAGCAAATAGTGCAAATTGTGTATACATTGTTTGAAGGCATGCTTCTAATTAACCTCCACAGCTACTGTTACTCTGTTAGCATAATTGTTGATGTTATTGAAGAGGTAGCAAAGTCCTTTGATTTTATAGAAGCTGTAATAAACATTGTTGTACTATTGAATTATTGCCCAGATGCATCATCTTATTTGTTTCGTTTTGAAGAGCTGTGCTATAGGAAGAAAGAAAATAAAGTTAATATACAATAAAATCTTCAAGTGTAAATTTATTCTACTTTAATTATGTGACTACAGCAGTTTTTTTCCTAGCTATTTGTTGCTGTAGTATTTGCTTGTATTTAGTGCAACTGATTATTTTTATGCAAGAACTTCAGTTTCTGGAAGACATCAAACTACAGAATTTGCTTATTTTTAGGCAGTTAAGTTGCAAAATGGGAAAAGTTGGTGCTCCTGCCTATAAACGGATTGATGAAGAGTTAGGTTGCTGCTGCAGCCTTGCTGCCTAGAGAAGCAGGGTACCCATTTGTTGCCATCCATTCTCATTGTAAAGAGATCTGTGAGCTGCACAGGTAAAAAAGACAAAGTAGGTTTGTGTGGTCTGTTTAATGTTTCATAAGTCTTCACATGGTACTTCCAATGTTGCTTCCATTTTGGTAAGCATCCTATGCTAATATCTATGGGAACCTGTTGGTTTTTACGTGATGGAGGTTGGAATAGAAATACCAATATTTTGCAGTTTCCCGATTTGGCTCCCCCCTCCCCCTACCCCCATACCTCTCTTTGGTCAAGGACCTGTTAAACGCCTTCATTAAGCTAGAAACATAATTTTTTTTTCTTAAAACTGTTTTTACTCCTCTACTAAAAACAAAGGATCAAAAATACTTGTAAGAAAATCCTCAATTTTGATAAAATTATATGTAGTTGACAAATTCACCATCATGTTTTGTTTGGAGTGAACATAGAAAATCGAGCATAAATAAAACTCATTTCTCTGTTGCTTGTATTTTGAGAAGCCACGTGACACAGTTCACAAGAGGTGTATTTAGATTTGCAGATACCTGGAGTTACAGTGAAGTGTTATGGCGGACATACAGACCTGTGTGATTTCTGCCATACCCTTTATTCCTGTTGACTTTTTAGCTGTCTAGCACCTGTGCAGTTAGACAAGCATCCCTGCTAGCAATTTTAGCCTCTCTGTAAGAATTTACACCCCCTACTTGCCAAACCTCTTCTATCCCCAGTTCTTGCTCTGATTTTGCTAAGAGAGGATGTATTGAATATGATATTAAAGTGTGGAATTGCTTTCCAAACTGGGAGTAAGTGCAGTAATCCCAGATGTGTTGTCAGGTAGAGGGATGGTGCCTATAAATCCTGGTTCTAGAAGCTTAAGCCACTTCTTATGAAGGAAGAAGATTCAGAGTTCCTAATTTAAAATCTTGCAAATTCTTCTGTTTATCAGCAAAGGGAAGACAGAGAACCTCAGTGCACTGATCTGTTATCTACAACTTGTGTAAGGTATTCCTCATGTCATAGAACTGATACACCCTGAGAGGCCAGAAATGTTTTGAATAGCCATTATGATATTAAATTGTTGTTGTGTTTTCATGTTGGAATCTTCTACACCATTAAAACTGTTAGTAGTGGAAAGACAGGTTAGGATTCCATGTTAATGCAGGATCACCTGCCAGTAATCAATTAACCCACAGTGGGTATGTGCACGTGTGATACTTCTATTCCAGCAGCCAGAGCTAGGCCAGCTGATGCTTTTCAAACAGGTTTAAGCTGACAGAAAGAATTTGATATGTAGCGTGTGATAATTTTCAGAAAAGCATAGGGGATTGAGAACTGATCCTAAAATTTTGAGGCAAAACTTCCTGTGCGAACGGGGAACTCTTCTAACAGCATTTTAACTTGCATTTACCAGCTGCAAGCACAGGCTCTGTCTTCATCAGCATGAGCAGTATTTAGAGCAGACTACATGAATACTGTGCTCTGGCATGTAGCATTAGTTCTGGGACTGATATTTGTGCTCACATTTTGTCTTCTGTAAAGCTGGAGGTAAAGTAATGGTGTATTTGAGCCTGTTAGAGGCAGCATAATTTAAATTATGTCTGTATAATGTATACTTTGGCTGAAATTCTGATTGTGCAGAGACTGAATACTCAAGTTTTGTATTAGTAGCAGCTGAGCAATCTTTATGTTGACCCTTTGCACAGGGATGAACTTTGCCTAAGGAAAAAAGGTGGTAAAATGTCACAGAAGTGTCACGTATTCTGCCTACATTAACTTCACATGGAATGTAGAATCAGAATTTGTTCACTCTGTTCTCTGAGGAGAAGGAAAGGAAAAGGTGCTGAAAGAGTGAAATGAGATTATCAGTGCTAAATGGAAATGTGACCCTTATTCTTTTTGCTAAAGATGTGTGTAAATGCTAAGCAGCAAACAGATTTAAAGTGCTCAGCTCTGTCATGTTCAAGAATAATATTTGATAATTAAAGTGCAATGAAAGCAAAATGGGTGATGGACATTGGGCAGACTTGATAAAACCCAGTGTTCATCCCCAGCAACGTGGGACATCCAACCCCCTAAGCCAGACAGTAAATAGACTTTATCTTCTATATATGACACTTGCTATTGCCCTGAGCATCTGGAGTTTGGTACTTGTAAATGGATTTATCTTAAATTACACTCTTTTTCCCCCAACTTCTATCTTGTCCCTATTATCCATATAAAACTCATCCATGTCCATATTTAGAAAAATTAATTCCAAATTTGGTGTCTTGATTATTTTCTATGTATTACCATAACTTGTTATAATTGTATTGTTGGCATGAAAGGAAGACCTATTCAACCAGGAATACCCAAGTTGTCATAAAAGCTACACAAACTCAATAATCCTTTTAGTTATTTTTAAAGCAAGCACCAGAATGAACTGCAATTGATTGCAAAGGTCAGTTCACATTAAAAATATTCCAATGAGCTTAAAAATTCAGGCATTTATCTCCTATGCAGTTATTGCTGGTGAAATAGGACAGAAGTTCACACAATAATTTGCATGAGCAGCTTGCAGTGCTTCTCTGGTATTGATAGGATGTTCAGGATGCAGAATTTATTAGACAAATACCAACAGAATGTAGAAAATAGGGAGATTGCAGTTCTCATTAATACACCTCTAATGTATGGTACTATTGAAATAAACCTCTACAGATCAATACCATTACTGCTCAGTATAGACATCTTTGTGATGCAATGTCATTGGCATAAATAATAAAGATGATGGGAACAGATAGGAAGATTAGACATGGGGAAGTTGCTGTCAAGTGCTACTGGGCTGCTGCAGCAGCATGAAAATTCAGTTTCCTCTTAAGAAATCTAAGCAAAGAGCATCGTATAACATCTGACTTTTCTTTCTTTAACTTGCCTCCTTTCCCCAAATGTGCAATACAAATTACATGTTTTTGTAGCTATAGCTAAATAAAATAGAAATTTTCAGGAAAGTGTAGAGAGCAAATTAAAACTGTGATTTAATAATCTATTAAAAAACTGGGTCAGAGCTTGCACTTTGTTTGATGTGGCACTTGTGCTCAGAGCCATTTCAGTTATGCATTGCAGGTGCAGATCCCAGGCCCGTCCATTCATTGCTGTGCATAAGGGCAGCAGCATCAGTACTCAAACTCATAAATTTGGGGTAGAAATGCTATAAGCTCCTATCACTCATGCTTAAAAGTAATTGTTTACCGGTAGCAATCCCAGGGGTAGCAGGATTTAGTATTCCAAGCCTTTGAGGGAAGAGTAGTTAGTAATTGAAGATTGGATTGGTATAAAATTTCATCAAAGAGATTACTTTCTCCAGGTAATAGCTGTATTTAATTTTTCAAAATGTTCATAAATGTGTGACCTATGACTTCCTCTCTTGTAGGTGTGTTTCAGAAAAATGATTAACTAAACTGTCAGGGATTTTGAAATAATTGTTAAGCTTTAAGCATTGGAGTAGTAACATGGGGGTTTTTGTATAAATATAAATTAGATGTTGGATGTGGTTATCTCCAGAATAATTAGGTTTTTGCTATCAAAACTTTGGTGCAATCAGGAATGTCTAATAACTGGAGGGTTAGGTTCCTCCAAAATAACTTGAAGGTAAAAATAGGTAAATTGTAAGTGGGTTTTGGCCTTTTCTATTTTATCTGTGCTTAAGAGGTGAAGAGAATTTAGTACGTTTTATTGTATGCACTTGGGCACATGAATTGATTTTCAGTGCTGGTGTTTTAGCTACCATTCACTTTTTACTTGATATTGTTGGATAAAATATTTAAAACAAATTTTGTTTTGAGCAAATAAGCAATAAGATCTTGGTTACACCACTGGTTCCCTGCTAGGAAAGGTGTGGGGTTTCTTACCTCAGGGGTGCTATCACATGTTAGTTATTCTTAGCAAAAGCTCAGACAGGATTTGGCATGTTCCTTGCACTGCCATGTAAATAGATAAGGTCGTGTCCAGGTGTGGAGCAGAGCGAAGACAGGGTCTGTGACACGTTTTATTGACCAGGGGCAGTGAGGCAGGCACGGTGAGGACAATGCACCGCAGTGCAGGGAGCCAAGGGGCAGAAAACAAAGCTGGGGAGATGGGTGTTAATGTACTTGTGGGGGGCAGATGGGTGCGAATGATGAAAGACAGGGCTTCAATTCATGCTAATTAGCTATGCACAGGGAGAGGGAGAAAGACGGATAAGTAATCCACTCTTCAAAAGAGATATGGGCTGGTCAGCCCCCCACGGCTGCTGGAGGGAGAGGCTGCAGTGCCTCTCAAGATCCCAGGAAGCAGGAAAAAGAAATCTTCATGGTCTGTAAATTGACTGCCATGACTGTAGGGACTATGGATGGTGATTCAGGATTTTCACACACCTGCACTTGGAAGTTACATTCTTCCACAAAAGATTATGTTAATAATTTTTTTAAAAGTCTCTGCTGGTGGTTGTATTTGGAGACGTTCAGCTGAGACTATTTGCTTGAACATGTTATTTTTTGTCTTAATATCTGCAAGCAGAAACATAGAGCAAAGCAGCAGTATAGACTTGTACAATATGCCAGCATCAGAGTTTTTCAATTCAGCTTCTTGAACTCTTGTGTCCCTGGTGTGCCCATACTGTCCCAGATACTACATTATCTTGAGGGAAAACCAACTATACTTTAACCTCAGCAATGTCTTTAAAATTTTTTCTTTTCCTCTTTGGCAGAAGTTTTCAAGCAAAGCTCACAGCTTCACCCAATTCTCCCTTTCAGAATGCTGCTTTTAGAAACCCTATTATGTTCACTTGTTTCTCAATTTCCATAAAGTCAGCGTTTGCAAATAGTCCAACTCATTGCTGGCTCTTCTCACTTAAGAAAGAGAGAAAAGGATTGGAGGATTCATTAGAAGAACAGACTTTTGCTGGCCCAAGTACAGAAGCTGTCCAGAGGCCAGTTCCATGCTTAGACCATACAGGCCACAAACTCTAAAAACATTAAATAGTACTAAAATTTTAGCTTTCCTTTAAAATATATAAATCCCTTCTCTTTATTGCTGGTTGTTGAGGAAACCAAAAATATCACTTAACTGTGCAGTGGTGAAATCTCTTTGGGTTTTTAAGGTGACACCATAAAGGAGTTGCTGAGATGTCTGAATGTCTTTGTCCATCTGTGATTGCAGGCCACTGAGCCCTATGCTCAGCTGAATTTTTATAGCAGTGAGAAGTTAGATATGTGTTAGTCTCAGCTCCAATTAAATTGGCTGCTCCAAGAAGTATGTGTAAGGAAGGTGTGATTTGATGTACTTACTACTTCACTTTGCTTTAATCCTGGCTCAGTTTTGTTTCTGACATGAAGTGCAAGCCACATGCAGACTACAATTGCACCCTGTGAAAAGTAGACAACAGTGTGGTCCCATTGTCTTACAAAGCCTAAAGAGGTTATCTTCTAAGAATCAGGGCGTGTTAACTTGGAAATGGGGTTAGGGAGACAATATCCCAACACAGCTGTCACTTTTTTCTGATATTAAAGCTGTGTTTTAGCACCTTTTCATGAGAGTGTGTCCACAGTATTATATCTATTTGACATGATCATCTAAAAGCTGCTTTTCTTCCAGGCCTGTTCTTCTGTCCAAGACATTGAGAGATTGATATATAGCTCATCCTTTTTAGCCTGTGCTGCTTGCTGTATACCCTGTACAGGTGAATGATTGGATTTGCCAATCTCAGGGATGCTTGTTTCTTCTTTATCCTATAAAAAGACTATGCAGTGAAAGTCAGTTCTGCCAGACCTTCAGGGCAGCTTCTGTGGCATTTAATAGTAGAAAATGCCTTACCTAACTTGGATGAGGACACACTATGGGGATTAGAGATAAATCACTATCTAAAGAAATTTATTCATTCTTCCTATCAGAGATGATGATTTTGCAACTTTGCAAGAAGTGCCTTGCTTTGACATCAGAGAAATTCTTAACAAGTGGGTTAGGTTAGACATCTTGCTCTAAATGGCTAAATATAAGTGAATTGTGTCTCGCCTTGGGTGCCCAGCTTATTGCAGCTCTGAGCAGACACTTTCAAATGCCAGATTTGGAAAGGAAGACCCAGGCTTCTGTGAAATAATCTTGAGATCGTTTTTCTCAGTTGTTAATATATTAAACACAGATCATTCTAAATCAGCCTTCTGAACCCACTCCCACAGAGCACTTCAGAGCTACTTCTAATTTTTGTTCCTACAGCATTTTGTTATTTCTCCTCTCACAAGGCATATAATATGTAAGTTTGTGTTACAAATTGTCCTGGCTCTGCAAAGAAATGGGATTTACACAGATACTATTTACCGCCTGTTAGAGCACACACAACCCTTGCTATATTTGAAAAACAATACTCAAAGTTTCTGTGCTTCAGTGCATGTGATCTTAGAATTGTTGGCAAATTATCTATGTAGAATGGGGTAAAAAGCAGTTGAATTTCTTCTTTCACAAACCGTTTTCTGTGTCGCACATCTTACTTAACTGGTAAGCATTTAACCAGGATGGCTGTTTTATTGGGACATCTCCCAGGAAACCAATTTAGCCTAATGATAGTGGATGACAATGACTGCTGTTTAATTGGGACATTATTAGCCAAAATTCAGCTTCTATGAAAAGTAGTTGGCTAGTGCAGTGAGGTTAAGTAGTGTTTAACCAGGTGTTAAATAGACCTACAGGTCTAAGCTCTCTTCCTGAAGAGGAAGTCGCTGGGTTTATTTAACGTATTACAAACCTTGAAGTGGTGTTAGCTCTCCTGGTTACGCGGTTAGTATGGGACTGCACAGTGCACATGTTCTTTTCGAAAAAGAGACTTGAAGTTGGCCAAGAGTATATCTACAGGAGAACCTGCAGCCTGGAAATAGCAGGCACTGTGCAGCAGCTTGGAGTGCTTGGTACTTTTTGACTCTCCCTCAGTGGCTCTGGCCTTCGTGGTAGGGAGGACAAATTTTGACCCATTCTTTGTACCCCGAGGAAGATGCATTTGAGCACTGGCAGCAAACAGTGCTGTCCCAGAATGGCTGAATAAAGACCCAGGCTAGTTCTGTACTTGAAGGAGGGACACACAGATTAAAAGAGAGTTGCAGATTGTGATTGGGTGATTCAGGTAGTGGCACAGTCCAAAACAGGTGTTGGGAGGTTACAGCCAGGACACAGCCCTGAGACAGGGCACCAATTTAGTTGGGATTTAGAAGTTATTAATGATAAGTTTTGAGGATATAAATGAAGTGTACTGTTTTCTGGGTGAATATAGTCCACATTAGTTTAATTCTGTAAAATAGGTGGGAGTCCTGCCTTATCTCCAGTGGTTGTATCACATAAAACACTTGGGCCTGTGCTTGAAGATCCTTGACTTCTACCTCCATTAATGTCAGCTTAACCATTCTTCTTACCAGATTTTTAACCATAATTTTCTAACACCACAATTCTCACCTTTCACTTTCTTTTCCACTTGAATTCCTATGCTATCCCCACAACAGAGCAATAAAGGCACATTCCTTTTGCTTCATTTATATTTAGCCCTGAGGTCATTAATTCTTAAATTTGGTTTCAGAAGCAGTTCTTATTTAAGCGTTAACATTGGAACATACTAACACTTCTGCCCCATTAAATCAAGCACTTTTAATATGAAAATGGTGTCATTAGTGGAGCATTTACTTCCTTTCCTCTTCTTCTGCTGGTGCCTGGAATATAGGGACCCTTTCCTAATGCTGTGTCACTGTGGTTTAACTTTGCTGTCCACTCACCCACCTCAGGTCTGTTCCCTTGGGGAAGGTTACTTCTGATGCTTTCAAAAACTGAGTCTTGTAGACAGGTTTATTATAATTGACTTCATGTGTGCACATTTAAGAATATGTAGGGGGATATCGTTACAGAGAAAGATATTCCAATACCCAGTTCTGTTGTTCAAGAAAAATTTATTAACGTAAAATTTATTTTTCAGGTAAGTCTCCCTAGGAAACTGTGAAAAGGTGACATAGCATAATTTTTTTGATAGCAAACCCACAAAGTTTCAAGCCAAAAAGTCTTTTCTGGTGTTTGTTTAAAAAAAAATTAAAAAACAAACCAAAGCAGAACACCTGTACAAAGGTAATTTACAATGTCTGGAAAGCACAAAAACTAAATCTGAGTGAAGTTTCATACCAGTTGACCCCTTGATTCTAACAAAAAGCCAGATGAAGCCCTGTTTTCAGATATTCAAGAAAGAAACCCTAATTACAGAGTTCCTACAAGGTGTTTTAGTTCATACAGTGTTGACCTTGCAACCTTTAGTGCTTTCTGACTTGTACTGTTTTCTAATGGAGAGTCTAGTTTGGTCCTACTTCGTATGTTGGCCTGTCAGGATAGTTGTTTTCTAATTAAGATGGGGGTTTCTTTATTTACTTTCTAGAATAATGGCATTAACATTGGAATAAAATGATACTCGAGAAGTATATGTTAATAAGGATTTATTCTTAAAGAATTTGTTATAACACAAGATCATATCTGAGTAAAGAGGGCATAGTGTAAAGCTCTATCCACAATGGTCTGATACTGCTTGAATGTAAAAGCAAGTTTCAAGATCACTTGCACCTTATGATTTTTGTATACAATCTTAGTTTTTGAATCATGTGTTTGCATACAAGGATGGCTGTAAAAGTCCTAAGGTTGTAATTGTGCCTCTCAACCGTTACAATTCTTTCTCTTTTTTTTTTTGTAAATGAATCAAAGATTTATTAAGCTGAAAGATTTAGCTCTTCAGGGCCTTTCTCTGGGCAGTAGGGGAGATGAGTATTGCTTATGTGGATGTGCCCAGTACAAAGGTGGATGACAACCCCACAAAGGAAGAACTAGATGAACTTGAGAACAGCAATAATGGCAATAAGATTGTAATTCAGTTATATAAAATGCAAATTCATGCCCTTGGAAAGTAACAATAGGGATTTCTGCACTGAGTGTGAAGCTCATCAGCTGGAAATGGCTGAGGGAGTAAAGGATTTTGTGTACTCTTTCACAGAATCAGGCACTAATGAGACAGAGACATAAGAAAGATAAATGTGATCCTTCAGGATGCATTAAAATATGTGGGTTTTCTTCTCAAGGGAGAAAAGGAAATGTTAATGTTGTTGGGCAAAGTAATGTAGTGACACTCCTCGGAAAAGCTGACTGCAATTCTGGCTACCCAGAATTGTTTAAGAAGATGAGTTCAAACGGGAGCAGATAAAGAAAAGGTCTAGTAATGTGAAAGGATGACTTCCCATGAAAAAGAAAAAAAAAAAGGGGCAACTGTTAGACCTCTGATGTACTTGCAGAGTGTTTGCTTTTTCAGCTTTTGTTTTGCTCTGCTGGGAAGAGGAAAAGCTATTTAAATTCAGAACAAACGTGTGTTCTGGTAAAGGATAAATGTATGGCTGAGAAGTAACTTCAGAGGTTCTCCAGCAGTTTTCCAGTAATTGCAGTGGGGTTCTACAGACTGAATGGTTTTAAAAGTACTGCTGGATCAGTTTGTGAGCATAATAAAGCGAGGTGGCTGTAGCCATGAAGACATGGTGCTGCTGGAGCCATGGGATGCTTCAGCAGGAACGGGTGTTTGGCAAGTCCCAGTGTCCCAAAGGCTGATAACTCCATGGGGAAAAGGACCTGATTGTCCACACACCCTTGCTTTCCTGCAGCTGGGCACCTCAGCACAGCAGAGGCATCCTGAGAGCCACCAGGCACTGAAAAAAGCAATCCCAGCCCTGTTCTCCAGCTGTTCCACTGGAGATTGTGCTGAGGCTTGTGCAGTCCCACAGTAAGTTCCATTTAAGGTGTTAAAGTGGAAGAGAGGTAATCCTGTAAAATATTCTCTGCATGGATGACTCACATCCACGGACCCTCTCAGAATGGAGAGGGCTGCTGGTGATGCAGAGGCTGCTGTTACAGCATGTAGTGAAGAGAGACAGACCCGAGCAATTAGGCCAAAACAGTGTTTTCAGCATAAAAGATGCTGTTAATTGCATTGTAAAAGATTGTTAGGAAAATAATGAGCTGAAGTACCTCTACCTCTTTCCACTCACAGCCCTCCACCCCCACCACATTCCCCACTCATACATTTTTCTTCTAATAGTGAGGCTCAAAGGATTGAGCTCAAGGATTGAGCTCAAAGCTGGTTTTGCTGGCCCAGGAGAGGAACATGGTTTATCACATGCTCCTGCCATTAGTGTGTGTTTGTGGCTAAGACACTCACAGCAGGTGGCCACAGTGAATCTGACCGGAGCATTCTTTGCAAAGATTAATTTTTAACCAATTCTGATTCTTTTTAAGTATTGTAGAGTGATGTTTTCGGTATCTTACCTATCACATTAAATTTAGCTTGTTTATGTGCACCTGTGATCACACCAAGTGAGGTATTAGATTAGATTTTATGGATTCTGATACACAGCATTTACTGGTTGAGCGGCCGTGCCACTAATGTAACTTGCAGGAGCAGCAATAAGGAAATCTTTCAAAACATTACCATATATTAGGAAATATCTGCCAGGTTCTGAGCTAGAGTTAGAATAAATGCAAGCTGTGGAGTTGACCATAAAAGGCACTGAATTCCTCCTGAGAGACAATCATTTAGCAGTTCTCTGGAGAATATTGGTAACTTATGGTAGTGTAGTTAGAGACAAGGAAAGGAATAGAAACATCATTTGGTGGTCAATGATAATGGTGTTTATTCATAATTTCAGGAAGATCTAGAAATTAGCAAAGTAGGAAAAGAGATGAACAAGCAGGCTAAATGGAAGGAATTAATCCAGTAACTATTTATTGAGCTATGAGCGTGACAAATTAAGGGCTTGGAAAAGCTCAAATTAGTTTGGCTCCAGGGTACTGTTACACAATGATTTAGGTTTAATTTAAAAACTATTCTAAAATATTATTTTTTTAATCTTATCTCTTAGAAAGTCCTTTTTATCTCATGTGTGTTTAGATGTATAATAAATATGTATAATCAGTCTATATAATAATAATAATATAAAACTATAAGCTAAACACATGTGTATAAATTACATAATAGCGAGAGAGCTGCGTCCTTATAGGCACAGTTGCACATGCTGGTGTCTGCTTCAGACCTGAGGGCACTGACAGAAATCTCCCCCAGGCTGTTCCCCTGTCCCAGGCTGCCCTTGCTCCAGTAGCACACAGGTGCTTTCTTGCCCAGGCTCTGTATTTCCCCTGCTGTGGGATCCATGGGAAAGTGTGTCTAGCTAACACAGTCTCCTGATGCCTTCTCCACAGCTTTCAGCTGCATTCTAGCAGGACCCCCTGTTGCAAACCTGAAACTCGAGTGATGGAAGGTGTTGAGGATCTTGGTTGTGGATCTGCAGACAGTTTCTGCTTGAGGAGGAGACTGGGGCCGCTGTGAGCAGTGCTGTGGCAAAGAGCCTCCCTTTGCTGTGCTCTCACCTCTGTTCCCTGGAAAGCAGTGGCTCAGGAGGAGTCAAAAAAAGGAGGTCTACAGTGCCAAAGTACCCATCTGAATCACTTCAAAGAGAGCCCTTTAGGAGATGAGTTATGGACTGGGATCAAGCACTAGGTGGAGACATGCACATGGAGACTATACAGCTGTAGTATAATTCTTCCAAACTGCTCTAGTAAGACATTTATAATGTATCACTGGTCATAGCAAAAGCCAAACAAAAATCCACAAAATTATAGGCCTAAATGCACTAGTTCTTTTCTACTGAATGATAAAGTTCAGGAACTTACAGTGATATATTTATTGTGCAGTACAGGAGTTGGTGCTGTCAAATTTATTGGGCTTTTTATTAAGTCAGATATAAGGAAAAACCAAAGGCGGATGGTTTGCATTGTTGCTAATGCATTGTTGTTTTGGTAAATTTTCCTTTTCCTTTTAATAACAGAAGTGCTGGGCATGGGTGTGTTTTTTCAGAGGCAGAAACATGGTCAGGTTTATTTACAATCCAATTAACAGCATGGTGTAATGCAGAGGTTCAGCCACAGCTGGCAGCTAAACACCACACAGCTGTTCCCTCTCCCCCCACACCAGGAGGTGGAAGAGATCTGAAGGGTTGAAGTGAGAATCCTGGGTTGAGATAAAGATGGTTTAATGGGTAAAGGAAAGGTCTTGCATGCAAGCAAAGCAAAGCAGAATTCATGGAGATGTTTTTATCTATGACTGCACTCACATGCTCCAGCTGGAAGTCATCCTTTCAATACCCTGGCTCCTTCATACCAAGCATTTTGAGCACTATATCAGAAGAGGTGGAAGTTCTGTGAAATGCATCTTTTTGCATTGTATGATGCAGATTTATGCTATCTACTGGTCAGAGGAATTTCCTGTTTTTCTCCTTGCCTTTGACAGCCTCAGTTTTGTGAAAGCGCTCATCTTCTCTTTTAAATTATGTTGTTTCAAGCTGAATAATTCAGTATAGCAGCGATCTACACCTAGAAGATAAGTCACCATTGAAATCAGATCAGAGTTACATTGGTTTGCCAACCATCAAGATCCGGTGTTAGGATCTGATCATTATTATTATTAAGGTTCCTTAGAAATTCCTCTGCCCCAATTAAGGTGCAAACGAGACCATATGCCAGTGACAATAATATGGGTTTTATTATATAGTAAATATAAGAGAAAGAGAAAAGAAAAGGAGAGAGAGAAAGAAATGGAAAATAGGCGGGGGGGNGCTTCTCCCCCACCCCAAACTCGGCTGGGATGGCAGCTGGAGGCTTTGGCCTATTGTGGATGCATACCTTCTCCTTGGCCTGAGGTGATGGAACAATGGATTCCCTTTAATCCAATCAGCATTTTAGTTTACAGTCCAAAGTTCTTCGGGGAGATATCTGTGGCTGTAGTTCCTTTAAAACTTTATATCAATGTTTGAGACATAAACTATTTTCAGTCTCTGACACCAACTACCTCAAACATCCCCAAATGGATATTATTGAAGTAAGAAAGGCTGTAATGTCTGATGCTGCTTTCTAAGATGTACGTATGGGTGGCTACACAGGGAGGCAAATGGGAAGTTACAGCTGCCTCCCCTAAAGGAGAAATTAGGGGAGAGCAAAAGAAATTTAAATGTATCCATCATCTACAATAAATAAATAGCAATAAAGGCTACCTTTAAAAATGGAGATTACTAAAGGAGAGTGACTTCTCTGAATATATTGATTAGAGAGCTTGGAAGGAATGGTGGAAAGAGAGAAACAAAAATCTTGAATTATCTTTAAAAAGAGTAAACTGATTAATTAAAGGCTTTGAGATGAAAATTGAGAATAGAAATTGAGCTACTGAATCTAACATCTAGCTTGGTGTCTCATTTTAATAAAGTAATAGAAATAGAATTACGAAAACTGCAAATGCTGATAGCAGGCATGTCTACCTCCTAGCAATGAGTGTATTTTGTCACGGAGTCACCTAGTTCAGAATGCTGAGATACCCTACTTTCCCCCCGTGCTTCCCGGACTCTGTAATTTTGTGGTGAAAGAATAAGACTTATTCTTCTATGATTGCTCTTTTATGAATGTTTCCAAACTGGAGGCTTTCCTGGTGAAAGGCCATGTTAAGTTTTGATGAGTAGTTTTTGTGTGTGCCTGCCCACACCTTTCTCTTTATGAAGATATTGTCATCATTGAAGTTACTTCTCATGTAAATTTTCTTTCTGTCACTGTGACAAATTTGCTTTAATAATTCTGGATTTCCCTGTTTTGTATAACTATCATTCTCCACTGATTTGAGGGAGGTGCTTCTCTCTTGAGGGGATAATAGCTTTTTTTGAAGAGATATTTCTTATGTGTCAGTTAGTTTACTTTTTTTATTGTTTGCAGTGCTTATTTATATGGCTTCTTCTATAGTATATTGAAAATTATTATAATTTATACAAAAACATTGTGAATTCAAAGGCAGGTGCACAGTTTATGCAAAGCAATTACATAATTTCTTTGAAATGTGGCAGCTGAACAAGGCATTATGAATGAGATTGACAGTGGTAGATTGAGTTTGAAGGAGTTTTGAAGTGAAGCTCCTCATGTGTTTAATTATGGGAAATGATGAAATTATGCATAAAGTTAGGATTTCTGGTCTTAGCAATTGCAACTAAAAATATCTCTTTTTCTATGCTGTGCCATGGGGGGACCCATGAATCTAAACCCACTTGCAAAGGAGATTGTGTCCACGTATCCTGCTCTCCAACTACACAGAAAATCCGCATACACTAAGCTTGCGCTGGCATGGATCTCTGCTTTCTAGGAAATACTTCAACCATTGCCCCAAAGTATCAGGGAACTTGTCAAGGAAAACCAAGTGTAGAGTAAGGTTGATAGAGCTGGCACATTGATTTGCCCATGAAGCTTGCTGCTGTCCAGCTGTGGTACCCCTGTGGTAAAAATGGGTAATAAGGGCAATAAACCTTCTAATGGCAAAGAAATGCAGTAGGAAAAACAAAAACAAAACCAAACTAACCCTGCAGAGCCTACTGATAACGAACAGCCTCTGAAAGGTACCAAGTTTTGGCTCGCTAGTGTAATAAATGGGGCTTCTCCTTTAGCCCCCGTTCCCCCTGCTTCGCCATCCAGAGTAAAAACTTGGGGAATTACTTTCCCGTCGGGACAATGTGATAAGACACTGCCATCTACAGGTGACACATCTCCTCTTGAACTTGTCCTGTGTGCAAAAATGTCTTAGGAATTGGTGCTGATTCTAACCCCAATATTCCAGACTCTTAGCTCTGAATTCGAAGTATGGTTGTTAAAGAGAGTCCATGGGGAGCACATGTAGCTGCAGGGTGTGTAGCAAAATTCCCGTTCTGCTTGCACGGTGTCTGGATACAGGAACTTTGGCAGGCTCTGAGAATTTAAGCTCATACCTGAAATCCTTATGCTTCTGAAAATCTTTGTGCCCTGAAAATAATTCCTCTGAATTCTGGAGGGTTGGTCACAAGCAGAAAAGGTAATTATGTGTTTGGTTCATCGAGGCCTGAGGCTGGTACAGATTTCTCTGATCACGACTTCCCTCCCTTGTTCTCCTCTCCATGTTAAGCTCTTATGACAAAAACACAGTGTTATGATGTGTTATTTGGCTACTAAGCTTTGAATATGGCCAATGTGTTTTAATAATAGCTTAAAAGTCACCATCATAGTGATGTTTCCATGATTTTCATCAATTCATTGGATGAGCGAAAAATCAGGATGCTAGAAGAGCAGTACTGCTGAAGTTAGCTTTAGCCTAAAGATTTTTAAATAGTTTTAGTTATTATCATTTCTATGGCTTTTCAAATGTCGTCAGTTTTAAGGTACTGGTTTGCTCAAAGGATTTGAGGAAAGATTTGAAGCCATTAACTCTATATCAGACTTTGTTTCAGGCTTAATTGATTGTTAAGGGATATTACAGAATAGTCATGCTCTAGGAAGTAATGTGCTAGAAATAATCCTCCCTGAAGAATTGTATGGTTTGGTGTATACTGCTGAAGCAGGAAATTGTGACCTTTTAATAAAAGATAAAGAGCCTGAAAAATAAGTTTAACTTGTATAGTTTTATTTTGGAAATGGAGTCAAGTATCAGCACAAACTGGTTTTGGATTTGTATCTCAAGTGTGGAACAACTTGTTGATGTGGTGGTGTTACATAAATCAGAGGAGGAGGCGTGTAAACTATGTGAGTAATGAAAGGGGTGAGATATTTGAGGGACTGGGTGTCCCAGTTCAAGAAAGCATTTGAATTCTTATCACCAAGTAGGTCCTTAGTCTGACTTTATCAGAATGTGTTTCTGAACTGCAGCATGCATGGAAAATACCTTTCACTTTGTATGTAAAGCTACTGGAGCAGTATGCAGATCACTGTAAACATATGGCAGAGAATGTCTTATTGAATTATACCATCCTGCCTTTCGTGATGCTGCATGTCATAGAAATGTCACCATTAAAAAATAATGAAAAAACTTAAACAGTTCTTACCTCTGATTTTCACATAGCTTTAATCTTCAAAACTATGCTACCTTGTGCTTTTGAATAAAGCTTTTCAAGGGAAGATAGCTAAAATCTGCAGGCAAAAACATTTTAAGATTCAAAGAATTCATCATATATTTGGACGTTGGACACTTCTAGAATTTTGTTACCTTGTAATTTATCTTGAAAATAATTGGTTGGGCTTAGGGGTATCAAATACCTGCTTCTAGCCTTAGTTGCTCGTGATATGTTATTTGGAAACACTTCTCAAAGGAGGCCTCCCCACCTGATAAATGATATGAAATTGCACCATTGAGAAGAAGGATGGAGGGGGTGTTTTTCTTTTCAGTTATTTTTAAATAAGTTATGTCTTTGGGGGCTGAGCAGGGACTGTGTGTTGGAGAAAGGAGCAGCAAAATTAGAATGCTGATCTTTCCAGTCTTCCCTACTGCTCCTCACTCAGTTTTGTCCCCTAACTACACTTGTAACTGTGGACATTTTTTCTTCCCTTTAAAAATGCTCATCTTTATTTTCATTTTCCACTGTATGTAGCCATCTCTTCTCTCTCTCCCAACCTAGGAAAGAGAGGATTTCTTTGTTATAATGGTCAGGCTTTCCGTGCCTTTTCATTCTGAAAAGCTCAGGAGTTCTTGGAAAAGTTTTCTTGACCAGACACCTTGACCAGAAATGATGCTGTGTTTTGCCCCATAAGATATTTTTATTGTTTCATCCCCTGTTACTTGAATTTTGGACCTTTCTACACACAGGGCTGTGGAAAGAAGCTCATTGTTTGTGATTTCAGCATCCTTCATGTCCAGTGGAAACACAGAATCATGCAACTAGTAATGGTTTACATTTAGCCAGCAACTCACCTTCTGGACTTTTTAATGCTTTTCCAGATTTATTAAATGATCAGAATTAATTGCTGTGACAAGTTCAGTGCTTGTTATCAGAATTTGAAGGTGGCCATGTCCTGACACCGTGAGCTCTGCTGAAGCACTCCTGTCCCCAAGCAGCGAGGGAAATGTGGCTGACAAGGTGCACCAAGGCCAACCCTAGGCAAGGGGGGGACAGGGAGGGGTGAGGCCCTGTGGAGGTACAGAAAAGAGGGGCACGGCTTTTTATAGTGGTAGGAGAGGCCAGAAGGAGAAGAAAGGTAACCTGATATGTTGGTAAGTAGACAAGGGAGAGAGAGTCTGGAAATGCAGACAAGGGAGCTGAAGAAATGAGGATTTGAGGAGTACAAGGGAGTAAGTGATGTGTCCTGGGAAGAGGTCCTGGTAAAATGGATTCCTGAGTGCTGATCCAGCAGGTTACACATGCTCTTAACTTCAAACCTATGAAGTCAGTGCACTTAGAGTAAGTGCACTTTAAGTATCTTATTGAATCAGGCAAAGTGTGCAACTCCACGTTTAATTTAGCCCTCACATACATTTAGCTCTTCAGTGAGATTTCTGTAAACTTTATCCTTTAAAAGGCTTGCAGGAGCATGCATGTTTTTGTATGAGAGAAAATTTATCCAAAGTAGCTTCTCTGGTAGCACAAACATGTGGCACACTTGTTTGTAGAGTTGTGCATTTATTTTTGGTTATTTGACTTGGAGTACAACAATTGAGTGATTAAGCTTTCTCCAGAATACATGCTCTGTTTTGCTTTGTGCTGATGCAGGATCTGGTCCAAAGCCTACTGAAGCTGGAGGAAAGACTCATTACTTTCACAGCTTTAATCAGACCTCTAAGGTACCCAGAGGCCCAAACGAAAAATGAGAGCTTTTGAATACCTTCAGCCAGAGAGGTACATTATGCAGCTTTAGCACTGGAGCATCATAAAACTTCAAGAACTTGCTATTTGCCTTTTTTTAAAAAAAAAAAAAAAAATCAGAGCTGGTTTTATTGCAACTATAGGTTTGTAAAAATGGAATTCTTACTGCTCTTAAAGGGAGAGGTTAAGACTTTCTGAGGTTAAGAAGATCACTATGCTAATTATTCCTTTTGTTATTTCCATTTATAAAGATCTGCACCATTTTATTTCCACTGCTGCTGTTGTCTCTGGGGTCATTTTCAGGACCTTATTCACTCTACAGATGTGTTATTGATATGAATATGAACCAGGCCTCTTCTGACAAAATGTTATGCTAGAAGGACAGAATTGGATCCAGTTAAGTTTCTTCCCCAAAATTACTACGCTTCTTAAATGACGTTTCCGGATTATTACTATTGAAAGTGAAAGGAGACTTTCCAAGACGAATTGGGGCTAAATACTCAAATCCAGGAAGTTTCAAGGATTTACATCCTTCGGGGTTACTTGCATGATTCTACTCTTTTTTGGCGGGATTAGCAGCACTGGACAGAGAGCTGGGAATTGGCAATTGTCAGTATGGTTCAAGCAACTTAAGAAGCCCAACATGGACAACCCGGGAGCCTTGAAACTGCTCTACCGTGTGAGTGAGGAGCTCCAGAAATCAGTAGGCTGATTTCCAGAGATGCTGAGCATGGTACGATTCCCATATTCATCATGGACGAAAAACTATCTTATAAACAAACACAAGGTTTGGAGCAGCGCTCTGCAGAGGTAAAACTAAAGATGCAGGAAGATATAGTGAGCTGTACAGGACCCTTCCAATGCTACTGTGAGGAGTAGCTCTGTCATAGTTTGTCACCAAACCTAGATTGTGACGTGTTTTAAGCAGTGAAGACAAGATTTTCTAATTTATTTTTTTTTACCTGGGACCCCTCAATCCAATGCCCAGTATAAATGCTAAAAAAACAGCACAGTACTTGATTTATTTTTTTTTAATATGATTTAGCAAAGAAAACTGGGCACAAAGTCTTCAGGTCAATTTCTATGGGTTCTGTGGTCTGAGGTCATTAGCAACTTTGCTGTGACTTAAAGCTGGTTTGGAAAAAAAACCCCAACCCTTTGACTCTTATGACCCCACATAAGCTTTCATTTATTCACATGTGTAAAGGCCTCAAAAGTTGGAACTAAGTCTATTTCCCTTCATTCTTTTATGACAGCCTCAACACACGTAAAGCAGCCTTTTCAAAAGCCCAGCATCACTCATGTTTCTTTCCTGGTGATAATTACTGGAGTTGTTAAGAGTGAGCATGACCTGTGTGCTCGGAGGCGCCCATGGTGGGATGAGGGTGCAGAGAGCAGCAGGAGCTGCAGCTGTGGGATTTCCAGCTCCATCCCTGCCCCTGCCCTGCTCCAGCATCAGCTGTGACTCGTTTGCTGCCCACCACTTGGAGCTGCTCCAGCAGTTGCAGTTTATATTCCAAAGGTCTCGCGTTACCTCTACAGGCCAAGGTCTGGAGGAGACGGCTGTGGCAATTCGGGGGTGTTTCAGCCGTTCTTAGCCAGTTATTTTGCTTATTTCCTGTAATTGCAGAATAATTTTCTAAGCGTATCACACAAATGCAGAGAGTTTCAGTGTCTCGAGTGCTGCGCTGGAAGGGGTGGAATCAGGCTTGTTTTTTGACACCAGTCAGACTGTGCAGGTTTTTGTTACAGGCATCTTCGAGGGAAGGTTTCTCTTTGTCATATTCAGAAAATGCCTCTCTGAAGTCGATTACTGTCATTTTTTTTCTTTGATTCCTGGTTTCTCTGTTTTTCTCTTCTGTTGTAAACATTTCAGTATTTCCTGTCAAAATAGCAATTTACTTTGAGACAGACTGTGTTCTCACAGAGATTTCCATCCTAGAGAGCTGGTGGCTGCTCTGTGCTGACTGTTCAGTGTTACCCAGTAACAGAACTAACCTTTGTTGCAGAGTCAGAATACCTCTATTTGTAAACCAGCTACAACAGGTGGCCCTGATAGACTCTCCCTAATAAGATTTCATCATGTTTCTATGAACAGCTGAAATAAATTGCTTTTTAAAAAGTGCCATTCCACATTAAATGGGGTTATGCGCAGTTATCCTCTGTCATGTGAAATAATTTGTAGTCTCACAAAATGCAAGCTGGAAAGCCACCCCCAGACATTCAAACTTTTTTTTTCCTCTTCCTTCCTAGCCTTGGAAATAGCAATTTAAACAGAATCTATAGCTATATATAAGAGTAGTCTGATACAGATTCTTTCCTTCTTTAAGCCTGTTCCTGCAGTCTTTATTAATATCAGAAAACAATGCTAACTTGGAAGAAGTTTAGTCAATTTTTTATAAGCCAGTTTTCATGAGGAAATCTTAATGTTTTGTGGCTTATAGAAGATTTTATGTGTGTATGTGGTATAAAATATATTTTAAAGAAAAACTTTGATGGAATCCTTTAGTGAATATCAGGAGTGAACTGTTGAATTAATGTTATTGATAAGGGTATTTTATGGGCACATAAGATTAGTATAGGAAGTCTCATTTATTATGGTCTGTTATGTATCATTTTATAGCTGTCTCATAGAATTGTCAATACTGTGTTCAACAACGGATTAAATGGAGATTTTTTTTTTTTTGCTGTAGAAAAAAGTGCATGTAACTGAATGTTCTTGACCTGTGCAACCACAGGAAAAAAATTCTAGAATGAAGGATATACTTTTGTCATCTCCAAAAGGGCAGGTTTTGGACCTAGTGATTTGACTCCTGGTTTCGAAGAAGAAGCAGTCAAGTTTAAATTTCTGTTCCAAAGAGTAAGACATTGCTAGTTTTGCAGACTGCCATCCTGTAATATTTTAAAGATGATAAGTTTTTTTTAATAGCTAATATGAGAGCTTTTTTTTTTTTTTTT